>CAKAOI010033456.1:0-31677 GCA_916701655.1 Sebastiscus albofasciatus
AGAGCCAGATATTTCCATCAGGAGATGGTGGAGACTAAAAACAGAGCTAAAAGGGAGTCAATATTGGACTTATATTGATCAGGTAAACAGAAAAACGACTCCTAATAAATGATAATGTTGCTCCTTAACTGCTGGATGTGTAAATAAGCAACAGTTTGCTAACTAGTTTGCCATATCAGCTTAAAATGTGATGATATGTCAATGTTGTGTTCACAACTTGACCCCAAGAGGCCAACAAAAATCTGTTATTGCTGCTTTAAATAAACTATTTATAATGAACAGGAAAGCTGGATGAGCACTATAACATATTTAAAATGATTTAACTTTCAAAATCATTAAAAATGTATTGTCTTTTGTTACTTTGTTATTGCCAACTCAGTTGGTGTGCAGGTGATAATACAACAATCCCATCAGAAACACCACACCAAGAGAAACAGTACAATACTTGTAAGTATTTGCATAAGATATTTCAGCACAGTCTCACAGCAGTTCGTGAAATAGTCATGAAATTGAATGTATTTGATTTGTGTACATACACTGGAATTTCCCTTTTTTCCAATACACTCAGCATGACTTTCAACAACGTGTCAATTTCCGCTTTAGTCTTTTCAAAATAAAACTACTTAGTTAGGTTTAGGAATAGATCAACTTGGTTCGGCTTAGGCAACAAACTACTTAGTTTGACTTTGGTAAAGATTGACTTGGTTAGACTTAGGCAACAAACTACTTAGTTAGGTTTAGGAAAAGATCGGGGTTTGGGTTAAAATAACACTACAAGTGCTGGCAGTTAAGTACAGAAGTTCTGTTACAATAACTAATTAGTTAGCTTTACAAAAAGTTTGTGGTTTGGGTTAAAATAACTCTGGAAGTGCCGCAACTTAAATTTGTGTCTATGTACACAAATCAATACATTACAATTTTGTGACTGTACTTGACGAACTGCTGTGCGCCTGGGCTGGATATTTTAGTAGCACAAATATGAAAACCAGTAAAACACTGAGCTGGGTGATTAACTATACCAGTTTATTCTAGTTTATTCAAACTACAGATTTAAAATGTATTTGTAGTTCTACAGTAATGTCTTCTTTCTAACTTAACGTGGAGATACTAATGCCTATCTGCCAATGGTATAAACATTTAACTTTGTATTTTGTATTTAAGTCCATGTCCAAATGCCTGTGACGCCTTGATAAGCTCACTCACAAGAGATTTAAAGGCTTTGTTACATTCACACACTGTCTGAAAAACTACTTATAATAAACCATGAAACAAGGACAATAAATATGTCCTGAAGGAGAAACTAGACAAATGCACAAAATAGAGTCATCAAGTAGAAAATAGAAAGGGGTTGACTGGAATGAGACTGCAGTGTAGGCGTTGTGTAGTTACAGGATTTTCTGGTGTGACTGCCTCAGTTAGCATGTTGGATTAAGCACAGTGAGCTCTGTAAGACCTGGCCCGAACCCTGCAGCCAACAAACAGAAACACACTGCGATAAGCTATTGTAACTGGAAAAAAAAAAACAGCTTTGGCACTCTTTGGTCAATTTTGAATTCCTGCTTCATCAAAACATTTTAAACTTAAATCATTTTTGCAGAAACGCTGCAGAGCCGTAACTGCATCTTTTTCCCCTGTGTGAAATGGAGGGGGGATATGGAATGATGACTCTATTTTGAGCTTTTGGTGCACTGCCTTCCTCGCAAGGAGAATGTTTGTTTTGCTTTTGCTACTAAAACAGTCTCTTTGAATCCCCGCAGGACTCTGAGGCCTCCACTCTTCCAGCCTTGATATTGATGCAATTTGATGTTCACATCTGTGTATCTTTAAGGCATTTTTTTTTTCTCTGGCTGGTTTCTTCAAGCACAATATATACTTCAGTTTCCCCCACTGGAAAGATGATATAATTGGCCCGAATACAGTTATAGTCGCGTCTTTTAGCTATAGCCAATCAGGCATCATTAGTGCAGGCTAAAAGAGAGCTTACTGTGTGTCGGTGTTTCTCAGTACGAGCTGCTCTCTATCCTGTCACGCTTATTCAGAGGATCAAGAGTCTATCTCATCATGAGGTGCAGCACAGAATTTCAGAAGCTTACCCACACATGCACACATTGTCTAAGTCAGAATTGCTATTAACCCACTGGTAAATGGAGAAACAGGAGGAAGAGTTTTTGCAGGGCTTTAGATGCCATGTTGAGTTTGGTTTTCTATTAGCTCACATTCACAGTGTATGGTGGCGTGTGGGTGTGTTTGTATCTTTATTTCTCAACAAGAGTCTACAATCATGCCAATGGCTACATGAGGCTGTACTTAAGCACAGCATGCTTTATGTTAAATGAATAGACGTATAAAGATGGTTGTCTTTCTAGCCAAACAGCTACCGGGGGGCTAACATAGCAACTAAGTGGCTCACGCAGGACGCGACCATGCTCGGCTCGTGATTGCCACGGTGTGTGTGTGTGGGCGGGACCTCCACACCTAGGCTCCAGCCCCCCCGATCACTACTGCGCAGACTCTGGCTCCAAATGATGTCAAAATCTCAAGATGGCAGATCCCGTATCCGGATATTTTGGCTTCACTTTTGCACAGTGGGAGGAAACAGAGACGAGTTGTCCATCTACATACAGTCTATGGCTAAATGTCAGGATCACCTTAAGGTACATAGTGAAGGAACCATAAACATCTGAACAAAAAATATTGTGCCAATCCATCCAGGAGTCTAGATGTTGAGATGTTTTACTGAATAAGTGAAAACGCTTACCTGCTGGTGGCGCTATAAAAAGTCAGGGGTTCCCTCAAGTCATTTATGGATCATCCTCTGGGGACCATGATTGACAACAGTTTATGGCAATCCAGGAAGTGATTGTTGAGAAATTTCAGCCTGGATATATCAATTTAATTTGTTCAGAAAATATACAAAATCATACATTTTAACTATGAATCTAAATTAATAAAATAATAACGCATGACTTGTGTTTGAACCCCACCTTCAAATATATAAAAAGTCTAAACTTTGCCTCAATAAAAGTTGCAAAACTTTTAATAGTCCAAGCAGAAATGAAAAGTGGAAAGTTGTAAGCAGATGAATGTAATGTTGGTCTGAAATGTCTGCGATGAAGAAAATAAAAAGACATTGACAGGCAGTCCTGTTGAAAAGGGTCTAAAAATGACAAAGTTACTGACTGTCCTGACCAATGAATGCACTTTTGAGAACTCAGCTTGTCAGTTTTTTGTCTACTGTGAAGTTGTGCAAGGTGCCAGGCTTCAATATCGGATCATAAGATAAAAATAACACCTGTGGGACATCAGTTAAGTCTGAATATTGAACTGAAAACTATCTATGGCTCTGTGTTTTGGGCCTTTAGTCAAATTGTTTACATTTTGGCAAATCTGCATTATGAAAAGTCATGCTGCTTTGGTTGATAGTAGGTCCTGTTTGCACTGTACAAACAATAATTACCTGGTTTGCTTTTGATACTGAAGAAAAAATCTGAATCTGCTGATGTATTCATATTTGGCCTTTGCCCCTTCATTAAGCATATTAGACCATCAATATTGGATCCCTGTATTTGATGTAGAACATATCCATTCCCTATAATGTGCTGTATTTAATCTCATCGTTGCTGGCTGAAGTCTATCTACAGGGTGGAAGCCAAGCAAACATCCTCGACATGTTTCCAGTCCATTGGAGGGCAAACACACAGTCATGCAGACAGCTGACAGCTGAGGAAGTTAATTTAACCGTTTGCTGCCTGAACATCAAAGGAGAAAAGGGAACAAAATGGTGGTCTGGAATGAGCAGATGTCTTTTTTAATTTCCATGGCTGCGGTTTCTGTGTCTTTATGGCAGATTACCTTGAAGTAACCAGAAGGTCATTCAAATGGTGAATTTGTGAATTATTTGGGGGGGATTTAAAACTGACCAGACCTCAACCGCCAAAGCCACATATCATTTTAATGGGAATTCAAAACGTAAAATCATACATAGAAATGAACATTCAGGTATTTTAGCCTATACATTATTGAAGCTCATTTCTGCCACTGTGATAAAAAAAAAAAAAAAGATTGTGTAAGTCATTATAATGAGAAATTATCCTTAAATAATGACTTGGTATTCTAAAATAATGACTTGGTATCTCAATATTTTAACTTAGTATCTCAAAATATCTACTTAGTATCCATAATAGTGACTTAGTATATCAATATTTTGACTTATTATCTCAATATTTTGACTTAATATCTCAACAGTTTTTACTAGGTATCTCAATAGTTTGACTTATTATCTCAAAATAATTACTTAGTATCTCAGAATAGTAACTTAATATCTCAATATTTGATTTAGTATCTCAATATTTTTCACTTATTATTTCAAAAGAATTACTTAGTATCTCAAAATAGTAACTTAGTATCTCAATATTTGATTTAGTATATCAATATTTGACTTAGTATCTCAAAAATAATGACTTTGTATCTCAATATGTTTGACTTAGTATCTACATTTTTTTACTTTGTAACTCAAAATAGTGACTTAGTATATCGACATTTTTTTTTTTACTTAATATCTCAATATTTTGACTTAGTATCTCAAAATAGTAACTTAGTATCTAAATATTTGATTTAGTATCTCAATATTGTTGACTTAGTATCTCATTTTTTTTTACCTAGTATCTCAAAATAATGACTTAGTATCAGTATTTGACTTGATATCTCAATAGTTTGACTCAGTGTGTCGCAAAATAATTAGTTAATATCTCAATATTTGACTCAGTATCTCAAAATAGTGACTTAGTCGCTCAATATTTGACTCAGTATCTCATAATAATGACTTAGTATCTCAATATTTTGAATTAGTATCTCCCTCCCTCACAATTGTTCCAGACTGGTTTTCTCTAAACGATGTTCTCTGACTTGATCCTTTGGAAACCAGGCTGCATTTTCTGGACCCTCTATGCCTTCTCCTCCAGTCCGTGAGGTCACTTCAACAGATTATTTTTGAACCATGGGAGGTAATCTGACTGAAGACAGGGAAACATGCAAACTCCACACAAGAATTTGAATTGATACGGTTGCTCCCTTTTAGAGGTGCGGTGTGATGCTCAGCAAACATATTGGATTTCTTGATGAGCTTCAGGGCCTCTAATGAAAATTAAATACCCCCTCAAGTGTTCATGGTCCTGGAATAGAAGTAAATCTTATCCCAACAACTCTCTCCTGTTCTGTCTCTGTGTTTTGAGAAAGAGGGCGAGAAGCTGATTAAAGAGACAAAGACATTTCTGGCTTGACGACAATGAAGCTCGGCTCATCTAAAACTAATCTCTTTAATTCTCTCCCTCTGAGACCCAATCTCCCCTTGCTGACCCATCACACCCTCTTCCTCCCATCCCTCATCCTCCCTTCCCTTTCGCTCTCCCTCTTACCTCTTCACTTTTAATACCAATTCTCCGAGGCCTGACTGTGCATATAACCCTCCATGGCTTGATAAGCCTCTGATAAGCAGTCTGTCTCCTCTCCCCGAGGACCCCGGGTTTGAGTTTCTCTCTCTGACCTCTCTTTGAGGTGCAGGTTTCTTCCCTGTGGAGGAGCCTGGCCCAAAAGCTCTCATCCGGTGACCCGTCCGAGAGAGCCGCACAGAGCTGACACGATCAAAAGCAGAGGCATAGAGCTCAGGGAATAGAAAGCCCTGTACATGTTCAGACTGGAGAGGAGGGATGAGACTCACAAGCTTTTCATGTATGTCTCTCTCTCTCTCTCTCTCTCTCTCTCTCTCTCTCTCTCTCTTTTCTTATAGTGGGGGATTGTTACTGTATACATGTCCAACCAGACGTGTTGCTGCATACAAAGTATTCAAAGAGCTCTCTACGGCCTTGTATTTTTCTTGCGCTGACGTTCCCTGGCAGGGGTGTGATGTGCTGACCACAAGATGTTAGTAGGTAGATGTAAACAGAGGCACTGAACCAGGAAGAGAGGTGGACATGTTTTCCCACAAGGCAACACAGCTAATCACATGATATTGTAGACAGGTTCCATCGGATCACACCGGCTGCTGTAAGGAGAATTACACTAGTTTGACAAAAGCAGTGGGCACTTGGGATGGGTTGATGCCAATGCAACGCTGTCTGTTTCTTTATTTTCACAAACATCACCCGTGTCAAAGGGTCAGTTCACCCAAATTACAAAAAGACGTGTTTTTAATTTAGCCATGTAGATTGTTTGGTTTTAAGTGCTGAGTTGTTGTTTTTTCTGATAAATCTGCTGCTGCTTTGTCGGGAGAAGGGAATTTTATTTATCACACCCTAAATGACTAATTACCTAACCCTTACTTATAATTACATTCATTTTGCATGCCTTAGTGTATAGGCACAGTGGTGCTTTGTGCTAAATGCTAACATCAGCATGCTTACATGCTCAGTTCAGGCACTCGAGCCCATTAGGCAGTTGGCCTACTTGTTAATATGCGCACTCTATAAGCTACATATTTTACACTCATCTCATACTTCATACCATGTGAGTTGGCTGACTGAGTATAATTCTGTATATGTGACAAAATGTTTTTTATTTTTATTTTTTAATTTGGGTGAATTGACCCTTTAATGTAAACAGTGCAATGTTAACTGTTTTGCACTCTTTTCATTGAAACACCATTTTCCTTCCATCTGAATTTATTACAGTAACATTCAGGACACCTGCAGCGCTGCAGCAGGTAACGTGTTTTTCTTTTAAAAAAAAAACTTTAAATAGATAAATAAATGTACTGCTTCAGTGGAAACCAACAACTCCACCTTCATATAATTCCTGAATGTGTAATGTCTTGTCATTCCTGAAATTTTGACTAAATTAAATTTTGATTCAGATGAGATGATTCCTACTCCCACTGGCAACCCATAATCTTTTTTAAGAGGCCTGTCACCTGACAAGATCTAACTGTGAGAAACAAGTTATTTTAAGAAATAAATTATGCAGTCTTGCATGGAATCGGGAGGCATTTTTTTTCTTTCCTTATTTCCTTCTTCTGTGCTGACATTTGTGTATTTACCTACTTTAATGTATTAGTCCTGCTCTATTTTTTCATGTTGGACAAATCTCTGTAGGCTATACTTGCAGTGCTCTTGTATTGTTGACTAGGGATGGTGGTGAAGGGGTAGTGGGGAATTAAAATGTAACAACACACTAAAGTCTGCAGTCATGCTAGTGCTTCTGCAAGGCTGCACTTACTGGAAGCACAGTGGTGCTTTGAGCTAAATGCTAAATTCAGCATGCTAACATGATCCCAATGGAAATGCTAACATGCTGATATTTAGCAGGAATAATGTTCACCATGTTCACCATCTGAATGTACAGTAGTGTGTTAGCATGCTAACATTTGCCAATTAGCGCTAAACACAAAGTACAGTTGAGGCTGATGGGAATGACAATAATTTTACAGGTATTGGTCCTAAACTAAAGAGTGAGACAAAAACAAATGTTTGACCTGATGATGGCACTAGATGGAAAGTCAGAAGATCACTAAAGTCATTAGAAATTGTCATCTACAGTAGGTACCATGAATGTTCAAAATTCCATGGCAACCCATCTGGCAGCTGTTGAAGTATTACACTGGATAACAAATTTTGACTTGCAGATGCTAAAAGTACTGTAACATATGGAACAAAATGTTGTTTTTGAAAGGCTAAATGCCAACACATATGGATTGAAGAATATTTCATTAGATAAAAACATGTTGTGAATTTTTGAAATGGTTGAATCTATCTTTTTTCAATACATTTTGACTTTTGGACTTAAGACTGAGACAATTACAGAGACGGACAAAGCACCGCATAGCTCACTGTGTGTGAGAGAGAGAAGGTAGACTGCACGCAATGTTTTTGTAAGTTATCAATAGTAATTCAAATGTCAACGTTATGACTGAAGCGTCCGACTATTCGGTAAAGTCCTACGCATATAGTGCAAACACGGGACACAACTTTTGTAGTTAGACCAAAGCTTTCGCTTTCATTTGTGATATTTTACTCATGATATGATGAATACTGTGGGCCTACATACTTTTGTGTGATTGTAAGTGCATTCTATGTCCCATCCATTGTCTCAATGCGCTTAAACGGCCATTATGCAAATTCATAAATTCGGCAGTGGGAGGACAGTCGAAGGAAAGTACCAAAGGGGGCATTTGTCATGAAAAAATAAACACCAAAGAGCTATTTGGTTTTCTAAATGTCAATTGGTCAATATGACAATACAGGCTGAATAGGTATTTAGGAAAAGTCAGGGCAGGAGGGAAACATATCATAACACAATGATGAAATAATTAAAATTTTGGAATCACAACGTTAAATGGTGTGGGCTATGGCGGCCCTAGTGTTAAGTCTGGATCAAAATGTTGGACTAACTGAAGACTGACAGACGAACATTTCCATGCCGAAAGCCAATCCGCTTTGTTGAAATGTACATTTGTAACATTTTCTATTTTGCATTTGTCTTCAATCCGTGCAACACCTGCAACTTTGATTCTAAACAAAAGCTTACACACATCTGTGGTGCTGTTTAAATCACATGGTGCATTTGAGCAGCTGTTGATGCACACTCCCATGACAAGGTCTTTCGTGCCTCTGCATAAGGTTGTGGCATCCAGGAGATAGGGCCTGGCAGAGACTTGCTCAACCCAACCGGCCGCGAAAAAGCAGATAAGAAGTGACAACACAGTCTCCAAGATAACACGGGCTGGATTTAGGTGACAGTAACAAAGACTTGGAGCAGTTTTCCTTTTTACGTTTCAACAGAAAGAACATTAAAAACAACATCAAAGGTCAGCAGATACAACGCCAGTGTTAGCTGTGGGGGGGGCTGCGCCAAACCCGGACACCAAATGCAAACGTACCAGATAGTGTCTCCAAAAAACATCAGATCAATTATTCATAGACAGAAAAATATACAACTGTATATATATTTAAAGTGAAATATAAGCCACAATTTCAAACTATGTGATTTAAATTCAGACACTAGAATGAAACTGAATATAGAATAAGACAATGAGACGCATACAATGCCCATTATTTGCAAACAATATATCAAGATCTACAATGTACTTGATATATTTTAGTCTGCGGCTCTTTATATGAAATCTGAACATCATAGAGAGAAGCTTGCTATTATACCTAGTAATGAAACTTACAGTTACTTTACCTCGGCAAAGTGGAACAACTCTTTTCTAGGTGCTTGCTCTTACACCAGCTTGAGGAAACTTTCAGCTGAGTTGACAGTATATCTGCTTGAGTAAAACATTTCATAAATCTTTTTACCTCTGCCTGGGGGAAGATATCCCTTCTCAAACATTCTCCGCAGGACAGACTGAGTTCCTGGTCTGACTTTTAACATCAATGGGTCCTAGTTCTGACTTTAACTACCTAAGTTCTTGGTACTGCACACGTACCATAACTGCTAACCTACCAGTGAGCTACAGTATATATACTGGACACTTTTTGACATGTTTATAACAATTAGGGGGATCTATTGGCAGAAATGCAATATAATATTAATAAGTATGTTTTCTGTAGTGTATAATCACCTGAGAATAAGAATCTTTGTGTTTTCGTTACCTAAGAATAAGCCGTTTGCACCTACATAGGGAGCGGGTCCTTTTGACGGAGTCCGCCATGTTGCACTGCCATGTTTCTACAGTAGCCAAGAATGGACAAACCAAACTCTGTTAACTTGTCCTGCTTGGGCCGGAATCGATAATGTTACTCGTTGCTGCCGACGCCGCTGCTCTCTCTCTCTCTTGCTTCACCACTCACTTCCCACGTACACACACACTCTAAACACTGGCTCATTATCCAAATAACTTACAGACTCTAGAGAGGGCCATTCGCGTTTTCGCATCCGCCACCGTAGTTCTTCCACACACTTGGCACACAGGAGAGGCTTCAGTTGGTTGCAATCTGCAACCTCACCACTAGATACCGCCAGATCCTACACACTGCTCCTTTAAAGGCCAATATTCTGCATTATGACATACATGGAAAAAATAGGGGGATTTATGCTTCATCACATCAGCTTGAAGCACTTTGTAGCACCATTTAGCCCTGGTGGTTGTTCTAGTAATATGTTTTTGTGATCATAAGACAGCTCTTTAATAACAAAAGTGCAACAATGCAGAAAATTGTCTTTAAAGCTGCATTTTAGTGTCATTTATCCCACTGTTATGGTTTTGCGACCCACAACTTCACTGTTTTGGTTTTTCATGGCAATCCACCCAAAGCCAAATGGATACAATACAAAATGTTGTTGCAATCCATTGAACGGTTGATGAGATATTTCAGTCTGGACTAAAGTGGCACCGACATGGCCAACCCTGGAGCCATCCCGCCACTGTCTGCATCTCAAGCGACCCTACATGAGGTCCCAAAACCAAGGTTGAGAAACTGGCTTAATGTAGATAAAGCAGCTCCTGTGAGATGATAGACAAAGGAACAAGAGTTGAGATCCCGTTCAGCTAGAGCCGTCAGGTCTATAGTCTATGTCATCACCTCAAATGCACCTACACTCCATCGAAGTGTTCTTATTGTATCCCATAGTGACACACAGCAGCACCGGTGATGACTTGAGTCTCCCTGTCTGAGCTCATCAACAACAATGTCAGTAAGGATGCACAAACATATACATATTCCGCGACCCGGTTTTGTGAGATGCTGCCGTTGCTGCAGCTGAGCACGATCACAGGGCCATCTATAAATAATAGTGCAGCAGTGAGTTGGCTACCATTTTGTTCTGACCCCGCAGAGTGACTGATTTTAGATCGAGTCTCCAGGGGAGCCACTGAAACTGACATCAGGGAGCGTCTACAGCGTGTGCTGAGAGAGGTTTGGGGTGGAAAGCTACAGTAGGTTTCCAGTTGTCTCATGGGCATAGTTTTATTTGCAGCATTAAAGCAATACCGTATAATAACTCCTTTGTAGTACTCGACATGAGCAGCCACAAGTGTAACAGGATATAATCAGGTTTGTAAGGTAAAGGAGAACAGGAAATACAACTGCACTCTCGCCCCCTTTGACCTGCCTCCACTTGGAAGCCTGCCTGAGTCTTTATATACCAAGCAAAGGATGAATACAAACACGTAAACACATATCATGGCAGCACTGAGCTCTACACACTTTTTCACTGGATACTGTACACTTACAATGAGGTTCTCCTGCTTTTGGAGTAGCTGGCAGGTTAAGTGCCTTGGAGAAATTACTCCAACTAACTGTTATTCCGGCTAATGTCTCCAAGTAATATATTCACAATCATCATAACAAACGAAACTACGTCTTTGAAGAGCAACTTAACAATATCTGAAAATCTTCTTTTTGCTGACCTCAAGTTTTTGTTTAACTTCTCATTTTGCAGCAATGATGTAGAAGTGCACCCCAGGTTGTGGTCAGTACACTGTGACATCAGTGTGGTAGCAGGTGTAACAAAGCACACTTGTGACCACAAATAACCACCAACGTGTTCTATCCCAATTCGTCACATTCTGCCGCTTTGTCACGCCCCTTGGCGTCACCTTATTTTTGCCATCAAAACCGAGGTAACGTGAGCTGCTGTGTGCAAAACTGTGGGACTGTTAGCTGACTTCTGTTGCTCCTATAGCAGTGTTATTATAGTAAAGATGGCCTCTGAGTGAGGAAAACTGCGTTACCACGGTCTTGGAAAGGTAGGAGTGAGCGGAGGGGTACTCAGTTGGTTGCAATATGCAACCACACCACTAGACGCCGACAAATCCTACACACTGTCCCTTTAAGTTCAAACACTGTGTCATTTGAATGTCCTACAGCTACACAACAGGCAAGGAACAACTCTAAAAACATGAGATACAATCACACTGTGGCAAAATTAGCATTAATTGGCTCTGAGTTTGAAACATGACTCTCAGAAAAAAAAAAGGCAACGGCACTTCTGGTTATACATCTCTGTCGAGGTAAAACACAAACATTTTCGTCATAATTTTATCAGCATCGCAGTTTGCTAACTAACATACTGTGCTCCCAGAAAATCTAGCTAATAAAATAAGTTCTGCTTCCATAGCAACTCTGCCTCTGTAAAATGTTTTCATTGATCAATCTGATCAGCAAATAGTCCATCAAAGTGGCAATGCAATGGCTAAATTAAATTTAGCTTTTCTTTTTCACCAACTAATTACAAAGTAATTGTGGGAGAATAAGAACTTGCAATTCACATATTGCTCACATGCTACTCCAGAGTCATTTAACTCAATTTATACTGTGCACATTAATCCGCTGAGTGCAATTTCCCAACTCAGTGACAAAGCTGCAATCCTAAAGTAAGTGACGAGTATTTCTTACGAACGAATATGAGGCATTCATCACACGAATCAGGAACAACGCTGTTAAGCTCAGCGGGGGAATCACACACAGCAATCCTTTCATTCCCTTTCAGCCTTCTCTAAACTAATGAAGAGTTATTACTGAGGTTAGTCGACCACAGGAAAACCCTGTCGCTGTCTCTCTCGCTGAGGAATTAAAGTTAATTGACTGTACCGGGGATTAGGTGTAGGCCAGAGCCAAATCAGTCTGCTGTTTGAGGTGCAAAGTCATCCCGCATCCTCAAATTGAAGTATTACTTACAAACCATATAACATCACTCTCCTCCATCACTTTTAACAACTATGGAAGTTTTTTTTCTGTAGTACCATTCATCTCAAAGTGATCTTAGACCACAAAATCCTTGATTTTATTATTCCAAACCTTTACCTTGGATGATAATTCTACACTTACAGTCCGATTGTAATAATCAATAACTCATCTCAGCTTGGTGTTTTATGCCCCAGTGTCAAGCTGCCATCTGCTCTGATAAAAGACTGCTGAATTAAAACATACTTACAGTCTGCTGAAAGTGAGCAGCACCATATGTATATTGTTAATGATTATCGGGGATGATTTAAAAAGTGCAGATTTAAAGTCTTTTTTTTTTTGGATGGCTGATAGGAACCAACATAATCCACAACCAGAATATACGAGTTGCAATCAGGGGCTAAAATAGGGTGAATCGATCCACAACAGATGTGTAAAAACCTAAAACAGGATTATAAATTAACCCAAATTAATAACAGGATTTTGGATGTGTTTTTGAAAAGTAATACTAACCACTGTGATAGGTCAAAAATCATTTAACATGGGCTTCCATAGGAACGCTTACCCAACTCGTGGCACATTTTACTGTGTATCGGTAACTGTCATAACTAGCATCTGCTAGTGACTGTTGTGAATAAGGCAGCTGACAGCTATGGAAAGTCCAAGTGACAGCCTGGAAAGGCAGCTGACAGGAGGAAATAGACCCCATTGGGGCCAATGTGCACTGGAAATCCATGATGGTAGCAGCCTAGTATTTTAGGCTCGAGAAAGAGCAAGAAAAAGAGCATACCCTGAGAGGAAGATGACTCCCAGGCAGGCGTCCTGTCTATTGCCAATTAAACCTGCAGTAGGCAGAATGTTTTTGGTATCATTGGGCAAAAATTCCATAATAACCTTTCAGCATATTGTAATTCAAGAGATAACTAGACTTCTGGCTCTGTTTTCAGGCTTTAAAAAATCTTTGGACAATCACAGGTCATTTAAGAGAGACCGTTACTGTACTATACTATATGAATATTGATTCATATTTGATCAGCGCTGCCTAGTTTGACTGTTTGGTTGGAGTTCGCGAGTGATTGACAGTTGGCTCTCATAGACAGCAGCTGGAAGGCAGACTCCAGATCAGCTCTGATTGGTTGTTTTCCTCCGGTCTGTGAAATCTTGCAGATGCCATTATGAGCACCAGAGGACACCGGAGGACACAGAGGCACATGCTTTTTTTCAGACCACCTTTCTCATGCACTATTGTTAGGATATAGTGACTGTTTTATAAAAATACATTTTCAAAGAGGGTAGTGCTTACCCACCCATAAGGGTATACATGGATGGCATCACACCCATCACTACCACAGCTCCATGAGGCTGCTGGATAAGTTGGACACTACTTAAAGGGGGCTAGGATGAAGCTAGTGGATGGCATTAAAAGTGTAGAGGAGTCAGGCCTTCCTGTGGTGGTCTACAGTTTGGTCTCCTGCCATAGTTGTTGGCCCCTGTCAGTGTATGATGTATATATTTCAAAGCTAGGGAGAATGATTAGCTCTCAGAAAGTGTCTGTGAAACCCACGCTGCCTCAGCAGTGTCGCTCTGTATGGAAGAGGGATTTCGGAGCTCCTTATAACAAATGTGCAAAGACAAGGCTGGTGATGACGCTGTCAGAGTCTAGGGATATAGCAGTATGCATGTTCAACACCAACAGTCTCAGCAGGGAGGAAGTGGAACTCAAGGGAGGCAATTTTACAGGCTCAGGCAGCACTTAGACATAGGGATATTGAAGGGCAGGTACAGCATGGGGGTGAGAGGTTTAAAGTGAGCATATCACGGCCTACATGGAGCAAAGCAACAGCAGTTGGCAGGAAGAAACCGGTTGTAGAGGAGATTCAGAGGCAAGAGGAGGCTGCGTGATGTGCAAGCACAGTCTCTCCAGCAAAGCAGGGCCAGTGGATGAGTTGGGAAAGCGTAGACAAGAAGAAACTTAGCTGAGTGAAGTGTGGCGCGTGGAAGCAGGCAAGATATGATTCATAGGGACAAATGATGATGTGCCTGTCCTTTATGTCCAGATTTTGGCACTTTGGCACAATATGTCAAGGTGTAAAACCAGCCTGTCTCAAGGGTGATAAACCTGGAGACATTACCAAGTGCTGAAGTGTTTAGCAGCAGCCACTGAGAGTAAGTGCTTAGAAGTAAACTTTCTGGATGCAAAAAGTAAACAAGATGGGATTTTGTATGTTCGTGAAGGTGAACAAGTCAGGCAGCAAGCAATGTTTAACAGTTACAGGGATGCTGACAGTATCCTGGGAGGATGCATTAGAAATGCCCTAAGAAGAAAAAGCAGCAGAGGAGTGTGGTTAGGAACCTAACGTCCATTTAGTAGAGGTTGGCTGTGTAGGGGTTTTGTTGGCAGATCAGTTAACCCTCTGAGAACCCAACAAACTCCACTGTCTTTCAGATGCTGTAGCAGGTTCAGTTTTAAGGAGGAGGAGATTAAATAACACTCCAAGCGAGGAAAAACTGCCATGTCCATTTTCAAAGGGGTCCCTTGACCTCTGAACTCAAGATATGTGATTGAAAATGGGTTCTATGGGTACCCACGAGTCTCCTCTGTCTTTACAGACATGCTCACTTTATGATAATCACATGCAGTTTTTTGAATGTAGTATAAATGTGTTATTTTTGCCTATACTTAAATGGTATATTTGAATATTTCCGCATACTGGGATCCCTAAACAGTCTTTGAATTGCATAAATTAGGTATCACTGTAAAGCTGAGACTCTTGTGGATCCAAAGAGCTCAATTGTATTAATGTGTGATGATGTTAGTCCCCATAGTAGCCATTTCATTGTAGTGAGACCATTTTTTGAAACTTGACCTCACTGTATAAAATGACTTGTTGTGACCTCTAGAATAATCACAGCCTTATGAAACTTTACAGCCACAAACTAGAAACCTAGGGCATTCAGAGGATGTATGGTTTTCCTATAGGTAGATGGTCAATAAGGGGGTTTCAAAGAACAGTTTCAAGAACAGAAGTGCTCACCATCTAATCGCCAAAAAATGCAATTCTTGCAGAAATTTCCAAATGTCAAAAGTTTTTTATCCCAAATCACAGCATGGCTTTTTCTATGGTGTTCCTCAAGGTATGGGTCTTAATATGGTATTTTTGGAGTGATTATTGATCATTTTGAATAATTCTCGATTGATAAAAAATGGTTAAATTTAGCACCAAATCTGTGTAACAAATGGTATCAACCCAAACAACAACTTATGAGACATAATAGAGCATCATATACTTCCAGACAAAAACAGGTCTATTGTGGGTCTCACTGGATTAACTGAGGTGGGTATTAGAGGGCGGAGCCTAAAGCCACTGGGAATTCAGATCCAGTGAGTGTTTTTTTTTTTTTAATTGAAGAAAGGTGAGCAAATGGGGCAAAGAAAGGTAAGTGCAGAACATGTAATGTAAACTTGTGGTACTACTGTATAAACAGAGCTGTGTGGTGTGTTGCTTGCTAGGATGAGGTGAGCTGAAGAAGCTTAGCTGGTTTGTTTGGTGGATTGAGCAGCATGACGCTGATGGTTAGATGGCTGCATGATAAATTGCCTGACAGGCTGTTGGATCAACATGTTGTTGGCTGCTGGTGTTTGACAGAAGTGTATGCTTTGTTTATAGCCAGTAGGGTAGCTGCAGATTGTCTGATTATATGGTGGCTCAGATAGTATGCTGGTCAGCTTAACAAGCTGTTTTCATACCAACTTCTTTTCCCCACTCGGTGTCAGATCGTTGAAGTTTCCATGTCGCAAATGTTATGTGCTTTTGTCTTTGCTTTCCTGCCTACCTGAAACCTTAACCTTGGAACCTGTACCCGCCTACCTGTAAGCGTTTGCATGTTCAACTCTGCAGTAAACCCCTGAGCTATTGCTGGCAGTTGTTGCATACAGACAACGCGTCTGCATTTGGGTTCATGAGCCTTCTCAGTGTCATGGGCCCAACTCAACCAAACACCAGATATTGAGAGGGTGACCTGATGACCCTTGGCATGCCTTCACTCTTACACTCACACACAAAGTCATATTGATACCATGTTGCTTCATTTGGTAAGACAGGTCAAGGGACATACTTCAAGAAAAGTGATAATCAGTAAGATTAGTGGAACCAGTTATACAGTGATGGTGTTTGGACAACTGAGCAGGTCATGTCATTCAGATGAAGTTGCCTATCAAGCCAGTTGGGCCAGACACTGTAGTTTAGCCTGAGCAGATGCATGCCGCAGAGTATCTGCCCTATGCTTGGGTGGGAATGGGGGTTAAAGGCAGCTTAAACTTTAGGTAAGTTAGGTCAATGTCGCCTGTCGAGGTGCCCAGTTGGATTTATGAAGGCACAGCCTAATACAGGGCCTAATGATAGGTCAAAACATCATTTAACATTAATACCGTGCATCTATAGGATTTTTTGTGTGTACGCCATTATTATTCAAATACAACAATAACCTTTTTGTTAGGTATGGTATATCTGCTTCAAGTGTTTATCATCAAGAAGTCTTTATCCAAATGAAGATGTTGCAAAAGGGAGATGTTGTCTTATACTTCTTTCAACTTCGTAATATTGCTTGAAAAAATGCTTACAGCTCTAATATTTAACATTTTTAATGTTACAAGTGGCTACATATAATGTGAAAAAGGTCCTTGAGAGACAAATTCGTTCAAAGAATTAGCCATTTCTGCAGCTCTACCAAGCTTTTTAGCCTCTTTTTAGATCATTGTTTTGGTCCCAACAAACATGGTGACTTTGACAAACCACAATGTACACTACATCTAGCTGCTAAATACCCATATATTTTTTTTGAGACAATAACAGTGCTTAAGTAGTAAGATACATTTTTATCAGGTAGCCAGAAACACAACTCAGAATGCAGTGCTTGTTGTACATCAATAGATAATTGCTTGCTAACACATAAGCTATAATCTTTTTTTATAAGGCAATAAAATGTTAGAGAAGTGGCCATGAAATGTATTACAGCAGCTTTAAATTATTAGGACACAATGTGCTGTGTGAGGTGTGTGAGGCAGGAGTTGGTCAGTGACTGATGATGAAAGCGGCATCATTTTTTTTTTTAATATAAATTTCATGATGTAGATAAGTCCCAAACGGTTGACTCTATCCCAGCATTGGCCTTGCAAGGTTCAGGGCTTATTTAAAATAGTAAATAGCGTGTTGAGCCATTTTCTTTTGTGGTTCATACTTTATGTTTTCCCTTTTTTCAAGGTTGTTTTCATACATGCAATTTACAGTTCGTAATTACAATAGTTTATAAACCATTTTTTTAGGTAGTTGAGCTTATAGATGAACTCATTAAGTACACTAGAGAAAACAACTTCAACATTCAAAATTGAAATAAAATTAAGAAAAGAAATAATAATAATAAAATAATAATAATAAAAAGAAAGAATAGAATAACAAAAACAAATAAAACACACAAAACACACAAAAATCCCCAATAATAATACAA
This sequence comes from Sebastiscus albofasciatus, assembly GCA_916701655.1. Lineage (NCBI taxonomy): Eukaryota > Metazoa > Chordata > Actinopteri > Perciformes > Sebastidae > Sebastiscus > Sebastiscus albofasciatus. Next base: position 18,126 of record CAKAOI010033456.1, read on the forward strand.
AAATAAGATAGTAATAACAATACATTTAATAAACAAATAAGTTAAAAGAAAATAAAAGGGGGGAGGGGGAGCGCAAATATATAGTAATATCATGGCGTGTTGAGTCATTTTCAATCCATTTTTATAAATGTCAATATTAACACCGGCATTAATGTGTTTCATCAAAGTACACACACCCAAGTAGACCCATTTTTGTCTTTTTTAGTGGGATAAAGCAGGTCAACAGTAGATGTCACATAGAAGTGGTGTACTCAGCACTGTGTGTCAAGTTGTTCTAGTTATGAATCAGAAATAAATGAGAATTTAATGTAATTAATTATTTGAAAAAAATTGTAAAAGTGTATAAGGGTTTAGAACATTATGATGGAAGTATATGATGGTCATTCCCATGCTCACTTATGTCTCATAAGTTGTTGCAGGAATGTTTGAGTTCATCATATTTGCTGCTAAATTTAACCATTTTTTACCACGGGAGAATTGATAAAAAATAATCAATAATCCCTCCAAACTACAACATTAAGTCACCAATACCTTGAGGAACACCATAGAAAACCCCATGCTGTGTAAAGTTTCATGAGGCTGTGATTATCCTAGAGGTCAGAACAAGTAACTTTATACAGTGAGGTCAAGTTTCAAAAACTGGTCTCACTACAATGAAATGGCTACTATGGGGACTAACATGATCATAAATTAATAGAACTAGGCTCATTGGATCCACAAGAGTCTCAGCTTTACTGTGATACCCAATACATGTAATTCCAAGGACCCCAGAATGCAGAAATATTCAAATACACCATTTTAGAATTTATATTGCATGCTAAAAGCTGCATGGTTTTGCCCAAAACTGCATGTGATCATCATAAAGTGGGCATGTCTGTAAAGAGGAAACTTGTGGGTACCCATAGAACCCATTTTCAGTTGCATATCTTGAGGTCAGAGGTCAAGGGACCCCTTTGAATATGGCCATGCCAGTTTTTCCTCTCCAAAATTTAGCCCAACTTTGAAATGTTATTTACCCTCCCGACAAGCTACCATGACCTGGTGGCTACCAATGGATTCCTTAGGTTCTCTAGTTTCATGTTATATCTGTACCTTCTAGCTCTAAAACTGAACCTGCTACTGCCTCTGAAAGACAGTAAAGTCAGTCGGGATCGCGGGTCTCAGAGGGTTAATGGTTTCTGAGCGACTTGCTCAAGGTCACATGACATCTTTATAGGCGATTGGTTGACAGTCAGGCTTACCGGGTTAGTTGTTCTCTCCAGGAATCAGTCGGAGCTCAAATAGTCATGCAGTTCATTGACATGAAGATGGTTTTCACTTCAGCCCAGTGACATAAAGCATCATACATGCAAGCTTTCCATTCTTCCACTCCAACCATAAGGCTGCCACAGTTATAACAACTTACGCCAAAAAATTCTAACCTTTGGTTTTTAGAACCTAAATATTACAGAAGGCCACAACCAATTTGAGCTTTTGAAGGTTGATACAGGTGATGTCTAAGCAGATGTTTTTGTCAGTATGACACCATAGATGCATTTCTTTTCAGGGTGTAAAAGGAGTTCCTGTCTGTCAGTGTTTGTCTTTAGGAAATAAAGTTCATTTGGTTACATCAGCTTGCTGTGCTGCATTGTTGAATTATTTCTGTAGAACTGTGAGAGCACTGAGCCTTGCAAACTTCTTAGTTCCTCCACTGCTGACAGAGCAGAAAGACAGAGGAAGATACAGACTCTGTATATGTACTGATATGGGGATTTTGAAGACACCCTTCCAGTATTTTTAGACAACATTCAAGATCTTAACATTTTGACCCTTCAAAATATTCTGTTTTTCTTGCAGTTTTATTCTTGTCAGGGTAGGAAACCCACTTAAACACCCTGCAGACCACACTGAAAATCTACCACGATAATATCTGGTCTAGTTCACAGCTTTACAGCTCCCCTCATATATACAGTATTGACTTTAGTGGTTGAAGATGGTAAAGTGTAAATTATATTGTCAAATTCATTTAATTTCATTACTGGGTTTAAAGTCTTTAAACGTGGCTGTAGCTCAGTAGGTATATCGCGCGTCCTTTAACCGCAAGGTTGGCGATTTAATCCCATGGATTACTGTGTATATAAGAAGTGGACTGTGATGCCACCCATTGGTTTTGTGGACTGCCGTTTTGAAGACTTGAATTCTGCATTCTGGTTGTCGCCATCTTGGTATTTGGCCATCGCCATGTAGATTTTTTTGCAACCAATAGTGACACAATGTGGTAGAGCTAAGTACAACCATGCTAACTTTCATGAATTGAAAACACACTGTGAAAGGGTTAAATTTGTAAAACAAAAACACGGACAACTCTCAGACCAGACAACGGTGATTAACAGGTAGGGACCTCTCAATCAAAAGCTAGCCACGCCCTAAAGCATACCCTGCTTTACGGTCTATTTAACTCTAAATGGGATCATAATTTACTAAATGAACATCACACTGTATTGAAGAAGACTTGAAACTAGCGATTGAGACCATAAACTCATGTTTACAATGTTTACTGAGGTAATAAATCAAGTGCGAAGTAGGCTCGTTTTCTCATATACTTCTATACCATCAGACTTCTTTTTGCAACCAGAGGAGTCGCCCCCTGCTGGCTGTTAGAAAGAATGAAGTTTAAGGCACTTCCACATTGGCTTCACTTGTCAGACCCGGAGGTAGCCCTCTGTTTGATCCTCGGCTCCTGCTATCTGCATGTCGAAGTGTCCTTGAGCGAAACACTGAACCCTAAGTTTATCCCCAGGCACTTTACAGAAGCTCAATGTACCTAAGGATGGGTTAAATACAAAGGTGAAATTTCATGTATGTACCTGTATGTTTATGACAAATCTAATAAGTTTAATTTGGAGTCGTGTTTTTGGCTGCCTGGCAATTTAAGTACAATGTTCACTCTCTTTAGCTCCGGCTGTACCAACTCCAGTGAAAAATATCTGGCTCTTTAGCTGCTAAATGCTCCCACTATGTTCACCAGCTAGACGCTGTCGTTGTTTGTCTCCTGTTTGGTGCTGAGCAGGTAGTGTACCGTGGGATTTTAGGGCTTATTTGCTGAAAACAGCTGCCTGCCAGACAGCTAAACAATGAGCTGAAACTTGCTATAAAGCCAAGGGAGCTGCAGATTCAGGTGATAATTCTCTGTAGGATCATCTCTACGAGCGACCCCTTTCACATTGTCGTTTGATGAAACATTGTTATGATAAAACTATCGATTATAGCTGCTTTAAAGGCGATGACGATGAGGAGATGGACGGCACTCACTGGTCAATACATGGCATGTAATAAAAGAGAATCAATATGCCTGTTTATCAGCAATATAAGTCTAACCCTAGCACAAATATATTATTGGCGTGGTGCTGCTTTGGCTGTTTGGCAAAATCCAGTGATCCCTCCTATCTTCTGTCTTCTATTGACATCTGACTCATCGCCCACCCTGAAGTTAGTTCTGGCTGGTGGCTGTGGTGTTAAAGCACTGCTTTGTCTGTCTACAGGGTTTCAATAAGTAATATCCCCTGCATTGGTGAACCACGTTTTGGCTTTTTGAGACTGAAGCCTGCAGAGACCTCTTGTTTCATCACTCTGAATCATTCATTATTCCTTTGTGAGCAAAGAGCTGCATGAGGCTCAGCCGAGGAGAAGAGCACATATCGGATTGAGTCGGTCAGCCATGTTTTTTTAACAGGGCCTCTCTTCTTGACAGTCAGCTGTAAGAAACACGAGGATCAAAGCAGGAGATGCACTGGAACATGAATGAGTATTGACTCTGTAGAAAGCCAATGACGGCTAAGACTAAGCTCATCGTGACAATCTGTCATTTTCACACATCAGCCTTTGCAGTGTTGAAAAGGAAATCTCTCGCTCGGCTTGAAACAAGCAGTTCATTAACCTGTAGATAAAAAATGTTGCTGCTTACTGTATATCATTAGCATTAAGCTGAAACCCTTAGGGAGGGCTTGGCTGTTTGTTTGCTGTGGGCTTAAACATTCATTCTCACCCCGTCAAATAAACAGGCTCGGATTAGCCAAAGCCAACATGCTAACTGCTCCAGCAACAGATCCAATAAGAAGCCCTGTTCATCAGGAGCATTACAATGTTTGCTCGAGATGGCAGATGCATAAAGACATATGTAATCTGACCAGCACTCAAAATCTGTTCATCCATTCATATAAGAAATGTTAAAATTCCCACAAATATAAAAAGTAGCAGAATTATTTATGGGCACATTTTAGGTTAATTATGTCAGTCAGATACATTATTTATATCCTTAACATTTTAACATCATGTATATTTTACATATACTAAATTATGAAGTTTGCCAAAATTAGATCAAATGTGTCCTCCCTTGCTCAAGAGAATGTTGCATGGCCTATAATTGTAGAAAAATAAACCATTGCTTATAATAATTTTAAAATAAAAAGAACAGTATCATGTTTTCCTCTTCCTTATCATGATTCTGTTAGTTTTCAAATTGGAAAATGCAAATTGAACAGTAGGAGGCCTTTTTTTCAATCTTGTGTTTTGCTGTAGTCACTGTGTAGAAGTCCATATGTGGTTAGAAAATGGCCAGAAATGGACCAAATAGTCACAATCCAGCTCTTTAGTACTCCATCTATCACCTCTGTGTGGACTTTGTGCAACTAAATGAGTGTGAAGCACAGAGTTGCTGAAACAGAGCATATAAAATGTGCTCTCTCAAATACATAAACAGTGTAAAGGTCAGACGGCAAGCATTGCTTTTCCTTTATGTCCTTTTTTTGAATATTTGTTTCTTAACATGCAACCAAAACCAACCAGCTGAGCAGGAAAGTTCAGGTCAATAACAGGGTTACTGGAAGTAATAAAACCAGCTGGTGTCCATTTTTGTTCCTGCCCAACCATGCGTTAATAATAGAAAATCTGTAATTTAAAATATTCCAATTGATTCTTGTACTTTATTTATTTTATTATGGGGTTTTTTTTCCTCCACATTTCCCCCCCTCATTTTGATGCTCTTCCACCCTTGTGGATCGCTTCTGTCCTCTAGTGGAGAAACATAGGAAGGAATCAAACGCAACCACATAAAACATATTGTTTATCAAGGCCACATATTGGAAAATAATAGCTTGGATGACCTCTGTGATTAAAAGGTGACATTTTAGAGATTTTACCTATTAATCTTCATTTTCTTCACACAGTTAGATACATATGTATTGTTTTTACCCATTTTGTGGTCTGTATATGGGACACACATGCCCTCTATGACCCTTTATTAATCCATATAGGTGGATATTTCTAGCCAATGCCCAATCACTATAACGCCTACAGTACAGTAAGTGCATCCATACATCTTGCATGGTTAGCCCCTATGGAAATGGAACAGAGTGTGGGTGGTCCAGTGGGATTTAAATGTGCCTCGTTTCCCACAGTTGACTCTCAGCTGCAGTCTGAACAAGACTCACCCATAAAACATAATAATGAATCAATCAATTAATTAATTGATTTTTAACTTGTGTTGGCTTACTATGAAGGTGAAACAATGTACTTCTTAAGTTATCAATACATTATGTGACTGTTTTGATTGTCGCAGCTTGGTTGACGTCCAACGTTGCATGTCTTATATTACTTCCTGTTAGTATAGCTAGAGGTAACGTATGTAGATTTTTGTATGTTAAATCTGTATATTATGACAATTGGTATGTACTATATAAAGTATGAACGTAGTATGGTTTCAACCAAGTGTTCTCCTGATGTCTTTCTTTACCAAATAGTTTCTATAACTGTATTTAAATAAAACACTCAGCAGATGGACTGTTTCTAGCAGAAGAACTAAACACATCATAGTTTAAGTTGGTTGCGTTCTGCTTGTCTGTAACTGCATATCAGAATATTCAGCGACATCTGTTTTAACCTCCGCTCTGTATATCTGCCCCACTCATTGACTTCATAAACCCGATTCAATGGACATTTGTTTTAACTTCTTAAGCCCTAGCTGGAAGGTGTGGTTTGCCTAGACCAGGGGTCAGCAACCTGAGGCTGCGGAGCCACATGCAGCTTTTTAATCCCCCCTCCGGTGGCTCCCTGTGGATTTTTAAAAATGGAAATGAATAACTGTTTTTTGTTTACATTTTAATTTTTATTTATCATTGTTGTAGGTCTATGGTACGACGGTACGACGGCACGACGGTAGGACGGTACGACGATACGACGGAGTATTAGGGCCACATTGAGGAAAATAAATAAATCTGAGATTTCAAGAATAAAGTCATATTACGAGAATAAAGTCATAATATTATAAAATAGTAATTTTACGTGTAATTTTTTTTTCTCGTAAAGTTATGACTTTATTCTCGTAATATTACAACTTTTTTCTCATAAAGTTATGACTTTTTTCTCGTAATGCTACGGCTTTTTTCTCATAATATTATGACTTTATTCTGAAAATCTCAGATTTTTTTTCCCTCAAAGTGACCCTAATACTCCATAGTACATTTACAATTTTGGCCCTCACTGCATTAGACTTATATGACCTACTGCTGCACTGTGTGGTTTGCTAGCTGCACAGTGGAGGACAGGAGGGACCTGCAGCGGGTGGTGAGGATGGCAGAAAAAGTGATTGGGACCACATTACCCCCCCTCAGTGACCTATACGCTGGCCAGCTCTGTAAGAAAGCCAGCTGTATCTCCAAAGACCCCACCCACCCTGGACATGTACTGTTTACTCCCCTTCCGTCCGGAAGGAGATACAGGACAATTAAAACACACATAAACAGACTACGAAACAGCTTTTACCCACAGGCTGTCAAGTGTGTAGAACCCCAACCCCTCAAAGGCTGAGGACACTAGCTGCTGAACCATAATTGTGGCACCTGCACTTTATGATGATCCACTTATTTATTGTTCTACTTTGTGACTGAATGTTTTTAATGTTTGTTTTTCACTGCAAAGAGTTGCTAAACTGTTTTTCATTGTTTTCAATGACAATGACAATAAAGTCTATCTATCTATCTATATACTATATACTTACACTATAAACTGTGTTTCCTTCATCACAATGCTCAAATGTTTTGCGGCTCTAGACAATTATTTATTTTATTTTTTTGCCTAAAATGGCTCTTTTGATAGTAGAGGTTGCTGACCCCTGGCCTAGACAGACGTACCCAAAACAAATCAGGAATAGCTCCACAACTACCAGGTCTATATGCATGATCTTGGTCTCTATGGATAGGTAAGACCTCAGAGAATTCATCCCCAGTAGGAATGTTAATAATTAACTGTTTAACCATTAACCGACATTAAGAATTTGAACCGATCAACGCTATCAGATAAAAGAAATATTAATAATTAATTAAAAAGCTGAGCAAAACTCAGAGGAGCGGCTTGTCAGTTTAAGGAGAAAAGCTGGTCCACCTTAAGAGAGTCTGAGCCGGAGTTACAGATACGGCGGAGCGGAGCACGAAGGAGTTGTAGCCTCACAGCATTTATTCACCGACAAATAAACTGTACACACTGTCTCACACTGACCCTCGTAAAAATGTGATTTAGGGGCATCCTTGAGGCCTACAGGTTTAAGACACTGAATTGCCACGTCACTGGTACAAGAAGACATCTTTGTTGCATTGCTTCTTCCATGTCTCTGCCCTCTATCAGCTCTATACTGTATACCATCTAATAAAGGAAAACATGCATAACGAAAACATATTTAAATGAAATTGAAAACAGATTATATGCCATCATGGGACACTAAAACTAAAAAACTTGTTGGGACAATTCATAATATTTTGTCATGATATTCTTCACATATGAAGATAGCAAATGTCTGCACACAAAATATCAAGTATCTGCAACTTTTGTATAAACTACCAGCCCTCCAAAACCCACATCAGTCAAACATTTCTCCACATCTCTCTCTTTCTCTCTCTCTCTGCTTTCCCAGCAATGGAGGAGGAGGGTAGTTTACAAAGCACACAGTTTTCGCAATCCTCAAACAATCAGCAGAAACGGCTCAGAAACAGTGTAATGTAATACTTGGACATACGGGAAATGCAAATCATTTACTCATGAAGCAGATTTTAACTTTGATTTCTGGTGGTAAAATGTAGAACACGGGAATAACTGTCAGCTGAAAACCTATTTCTGCCTTTGAATATTGAATATCATAATAGCTTATTATCACAAATTGGTGACAAACATTCTGAGGCATGGGTTTGTGCAATATAAGTGTTTTTTCATTGGCACAGACACACACTTAACTTTTTTTCAGAACATGTCTAATGAGTAACACATTGAGAAATGAAGGCAAATCCCACATTACTCAACAGCTACATTTTGTTTTAATAGTTTCCAAACTAAGGTCAGGAACCGAATTATTTGTTCCCCGGGCGTTTGGCAGCTTTATCCACCTTTTTTACAAGGCCATCAAAAAACAAACATTTGTTTAAACTGTGTCTAAGGGTAGACTTAACTGTGAAATCTATGCACATCAAACAAACATCTGGTTAGTTTTTTAAATAATCATACTTTTGATCCAGTTTTGAACTGAATATCTGCTTTGCTTATTTTGCTATTTCATATTTACTCTAGATGAGAATAGTCCGTGCCGACTTCTTGAAATCCAACGCATTTGTTTGTTCTATTGATTGCTGCAAATGAATACCGGGAAGGAGAAAAAACAAACAAACACTTTTTTTTTTTTGTCACTGAATGATAAACACGGCAAAGCCTGACCACACAGGGGAAAGAAATTGTATTGTAAAAAAAAGAAAATCTAAAAAAACTTTCACAAAAAGTAGACTACAATCTGTGAGGTTGTTATTTTTGCTTTCCATGATGCATTGAGCTTATTCTACAGTATAAATCTCAGTCATATCACACATCCTGGTGTTTTCATGGTTTTGTTGAGGATCCAGTGTGTCACATGAAGTTTTTTGTGTATGTGGTCACTTCCTTTACTTTTTTTCTGTCCCCTGTGAGCCTGAGATTGTATTTGGAGGCTGGAACAGACTTGCGTAATTCATTGAGCAATCTCTTTTTGCCAGTGAAATCCACAGCTCTCTCCGTGTATAATAGTGTTCCAGTCTCCAGCTTCTACTTCTGTTTGGCGGTTCAGGGTAATGAAGATAAAATGCACTTAATAACCCAAAGCGGTGTCCTATGTTTATGGATGCATATGCTGACCTTGGTGAAAAGTCAAGGTAAGATTTGTACAGTCTTTTTTATTTATTTAATTTATTATTTGATGTTTTGCTGTTGGGGGTAAGCAAGCAACTCACTTCTGTTTTGTTGCTGTCCCACAGACTGTACACTTCAACAGTTTCTAAATAGCAACCTGTTTGATTCAAATTTTGACACAACTGATCTGGAGGCCAGCTACCCTGGTGGAAAACAACTGAGAGTGAGCTGCAATGTTGGCTACAGTGGCTTTTTCAAACTGCTCTGCATTGAGGGAAAATGGCAGTCTAGAGGCACCCCATGTCAACGTGAGATACAATCTTTTACTGTTTAGAAATAAATATTCTTCTGTTAGGAATGCATAGGCTACTATACTATATGTACTTGTGTTTTTCATGTAATGCTGTATCAGTATTATATTCTGTAAATGGACGTAGAGTTTTGGTTTGAATGAGTGGACAATGCCAAAGCAGGCTCAACCTTATTGTAGTATTATTGTTGGATTTATTTTATTCTCTGCCTATATAGTATTGCCTCATCACTGCAATTTGGGCCTTAACAACATACTTACCCACATTCTCTCTCATTATTATGTTTTAAGCAAGATCATGTGGTCATCCGGGAGATGCCCAGTTTGCCGATTTTCAACTGGAAAAGGGAGACGATTTTGTCTTTGGGTCACAAGTTTTATATACCTGCCAAAAAGGGTATGAACATATTTATAAACACAAATATATACTGTTGTTTTTAATTTAATCTTTGTTCTTTGTACATATTTTACTGTATCCCTGTAGTAGGCTATACCCTGCACAACAAGAAGTGCAACTTATATTTGGCTCTTAATAAGGAATTTCCATTGTCCATGTTCTACATAATATTTGTTTCAGTTATCAAATGGTCAGTCGCATAAACTACCGGCGTTGCATGGCTGAAGGATGGGATGGTGTGGTTCCTGTCTGTGAAGGTAAGAGGATAAAGGATCTTATTCATCCGGTATCTGACACATAAGGAAAATGTCACTCTATGGTTATTTCCGTGTCATCCCTTGGAAACATTGAAAAAAAACGTTATTGCTTACCTGGTTATGGGTCGATTCCATTTGAAAGTTTTTTTTGGTCGTGTGATTTATTTATTTTTATTTTTTTTTTCACATCCAGCCCAACAGTGCCCAGCGATTGTTGTGGACAAAAATATCCAGGTGATTGGGGACCCAGAGGAAGCAACCTATGGCAATGTAGTTCGATTCAGCTGCAAGTCCAACACTGAAATCCTGATTGGGTCGCCAGAGATGTACTGTGATGAAAATGGAGAGTGGAGTGGCCAACGTCCAAAGTGTGATGGTAAAGCAGACTGTCTGGAAACAGGAAGCACAATGAAGTCTTCCTTTTTAGAAAAAATAGAGGGAAAGGGGAAGACAGAAACGCATACATACATGTATAAAACATGATAGCACCAACTCTTAATCAACCGGAAACTAATTGGTAACACCAAACACAACCACTAACCATGTAATGACCACCATGTAGCATAATAACAAAAAGTGATGATAGACCTGATGAGGCAGATTTGGAGATTAAACATAGTTTGACATCTTGGGATATAGACTTATTCGCTGTCTTATTGAGAGTTAGAGTAGATGTAGTCTCGCAGAGCCAGACGTATCTTCACAGCACTGTGTCAGCACTTTAAACCAATCACAATCGTCTTGGGCGGCACTAAACCCAGGATGCAGCGACGGTGTCCATGCAAAATAGAGGAGGGGTATGCCGGCTTAAATAGGCAGCCAATGGCAGGTTTATACCCAAAGTCTACATCCGGTGAGTCAGAGAGAGTAGATGAGTTGTCTGTCCGAAGGTGAGGTCATCGTGAGGTTGTAATTCGTAGTTATTACCTCTGAATGTTTAAAATAGGCACGTAAGTTTACTCTCAAATCAGGTCAATCAGTGGTTACAGTTCATTTACCTTGAATATGTAAAAGGTTTTATTCATGCTTGTGTGCTTTTTTTTTCAACAGAGATCAAATGTACAGTACCCATTATTGAAAATGGTGATGTGCCCGGAGATATCCAAGAGTACCACGAACAAGATGTCCTGCACTTTAGATGTAATCCTGGATATAAACCCGTTGAAGCCAGACTTTCGAAATGCACAAAACGAGGACAAAGAGCAGAGTGGAGCCCCACGCCTCTTTGTGAATGTAAGTATATACTGATTAATGCAATTTATTAGTTATATCACACTGACTAGTGAAAATTGGTGCTGACAGATAATGTGCTTAATTTCCCAACAAATGCAGATATAACATGTAAACTGAAACAGCCGCCACTGGAAGGAACCAGGTATGAACGTACTTCCAGCAGTTTGTTTTCACCTGGTGACACAGTGAGAGTCATTTGTGGAGAGAAGCACTGGATCGTTAACCCACAGGACACCTCAGCAGTAACTACATGCAAAGCGGACGGACAGTGGACTATCGAACCAGTATGCTCAGGTATAAAACTACATGGGCTTTACCGTGTTTGTATGGTTCATTAACCTGTGATGATAATGATTATCAATCTTATCATACTTATACACAAGTCTTTCTCTTATTCTAGAGGTTAGGTGCAGCAATAACAGACCTCATTCTGTGTCTTACTGGGATGTCCGATGGGGGCAACGAATAACATTGGGTGAGACTAAAACATATAGGTGTAGGGCAGGCTACAAGAGGACAGGTGGTGCCACCAGGGCCACATGCTCCAGAGATGGATGGGAACCAGATCCACTTTGTCAAGGTATTGTAAAGTTAACCTTCTATTTAAGTGATTACTGTTAATTTTGCATCTATATTTGGTAAAGCGAAGAAGGAGCTTTTGGTCCAGTTAGGATCCGTATTGTTTTACTGGAATGGCTGTTTTCCACCAAAAGTCCCAGGAACTAAGAGCCTCTATACTCTGGAATTAAATTAGTAACAAAAAGTCACTTAATCATACTATTAATCTGCCCTGGTCCCAGTTTATGGTGCTCATTGCAATATTGGCCTTTCTTCAGAGAAAATCTAGTAATGCTGCCCTGTAGACCGAAAAACAAACAAAAACTATCTGCAAAATAATGCGTATAACATTGCCTGGTACTCCACGCCACATTCACCCTCCATATACACCCATCACCCGCACGACATAAATACAGAAATAACCGTTGATTACATTAAAAAAGAAGCAACATCAGGTGCCATATTTATCAAGCTTCTCAACTGTCTTGGCTTGTCTTATATTTACATAACATACATCAAGTTTGAAATTTTTACATTTTTGTCACTTGAGGTGAAATATCTGATTATTTTATTTGTTGATGTGCCAACTCTGATATGAAAAAATAATGTGGTTTGTGGTGTATTGAACTGCTTTTAATTTGTTTGGGTTTTCTTCCAGCGATAACATGCAGGACTCAATATTACCAGAATGCAGACATTGATGGAATTGATCAACAGGAATACAGGTACAATGCCAGGGTCAAGTACGTCTGCAACCCTGGTTATGAGGGCCGTTTTACTCTAACCTGTCGGGAAACAGGTTGGACTGGGTCTCCACAATGTACAAGTAAGGAAATACAATACACGATATAGTTAAAAGGACAATTGTTTTTTCATCCTTTTTGTTATTTTCCATGCTTTCACCACTATGAAATTGTTGTTTAACAGATTAGAAATGAATCACTATGAGTAAAAGACACAAATAATCTTTGATTATGGGGCAACGAAGTATAAAATGTGGAGGTTAGTGGTTTGTAAGCATCAGTCACATGTTCTTTTTCTAACCAGTTTTCTTGAGGATGTGTCTTATTTTATCATTCCACTATTGCAGAATATTAAACAGATTTTTAATTTAATTTAAAACTCATATTAATCTGTTTTAAATGCCCAAGTAGTTCCATCTGTAAACCGAAAAACAAACAAAAATTATATCTGCAAATAATGCGTATAACATTGCCTGATACTCCACGCCACATTCACCCTCCATATACACCCATCACCCGCACGACATAAATACAGAAATAACCGTTGATCACATTAAAAAAGAAGCAACATCAGGTGCCATATTTATCAAGCTTCTCAACTGTCTTGGCTTGTCTTATATTTACATAACATACATCAAGTTTGAAATTTTTACATTTTTGCCACTTGAGGTGAAATATCTGACTATTTTATTTGTTGATGTGCCAACTCTGATATGAAAAAATAATGTGGTTTGTGGTGTATTGAACTGCATTTAATTTGTTTGGGGTTTTTTTCCAGAGATAACATGCAGGACTCAATATTACCAGAATGCAGACATTGATGGAATTGATCAGCAGGAATACAGTTATAATGACAGGGTCGAGTACGTCTGCAACC
>CAKAOI010033457.1:0-21451 GCA_916701655.1 Sebastiscus albofasciatus
AATGTCTTTCAGTTTTGGACTGTTGGTCGGACAAAACAAGACATTTAAAAACGTCATCTTGAGCATTTTTTCACTATTTTTTAGACTTAACGATTAAACATTTACTTGAGGAAAATAACCTGCGGATTAAAATGTAGATGGAGGATATCTAGTTTGGATATGTTATGAAGAAACTGTTCCATGCAGCATATTGAAGCCTGTCTGCAGGGATCAGTTCAACTGAAGTCTGAGGCTTCATCACCCTCTGCTGGTAACAGACGCAGCCTCCTGCTCCTCCATATCTGATAACATTCAGATCATAAGTGGTGTTTATATTTATTTTTTACTAACCCGAGAGAGAGTCCTGATATTTATTCTTCTCTTATTTGGAGTCCATAGCGATCTCAGATGTCGTTCAGCAGGTGGGACGTGATCTGCACTGATCCACAGTCCCAGGCTTTCATCAGTGCTTTGCAGTCTGTTTAGAGACTTCCAGGTTGCCCAGCCAAGGACTCTTATTTACACTCTTTTTAGGGATGCTCAAGCACATCTCAGCACCCCTAAAAACACTAGAAAGCCTAAGGAATCTATTAGTACCAAACATGTTACACTAGCTTGTCGTAAAGGAGGCTAAATCATTTTCATTCACATATCTTGAGGTCAGAGGTCAAGGGACCCTTTTGAAAATGGCCATGCCAGTTTTTCCTTGCCTAAATTTAGCCTAAGTTTGGAGCGTTATTCAGCCTCCTTACTGACAAGCTAGTATGACATGGTTGGTACCGATGGATTCTTTAGGTTTTCTAGTTTCATATGATACCAGGTCGAGGTCACCAGTCATGTCCTGTAGTTTGTTGACCGTTGTACGGTGCTGAACAGTGTCACAGGCATACGTAGCGTTCCCACGTAGAAAGATAAATGATGATGAAAGTTCAGTATAAGGTCAATTAATGAATCCGTTCTCCTGTTTTTGGTCTCTTTCCACTGCCTTCAGACATTTGTTTTCCAGGCTTATTTACTTACTGAAGTTGTTGTTGTTTGAGTTTGTTGTGTGTGTTTGTGTGCGTGTGATTTTTATACCTTTCTGTCTCTTTTATTACGTGTTAAACTGTGTCAAACATGTCTTTAACTGAAACTTTAACAAGTCCTGCACCGACTTGTTAAATGCAACAAGATATAACGTGTTAATTAAGTGAGCTTTAGAGATGCTAGACGGAGCCACGCTAGCTGTTTCCTGTCTTAATGCTAAGCTAAGCTAAGCTAAGCGTCTGCTAGCTGTAGCTTCACATTTACCGCTACAGACATGAGTGGTTTCGATCTTCTCGTCTAACTCTCTGCTGCCATTCAAACAGAAACTGCTGCTACGTGTTTAAAACCATCGTGACTCTTGAACATCTTGCATGCAGTACGACGACATCGTGGCTCAAACTGTGCTTCTCTTCCATCCACAGACATCTTTAATGATATGAAACATGTTTTAGATGAACGTCGGCAGCAGATGTTCGCTCAGTGACAGTAACTCCCTCACTCTGCTGTCCCTTTATTTTCATTTGAGCTAATGAAACCATCGTGCTTTTCTAAAAAGAACCTTTTTTTTGTTAAACGTGTAGATTTTTCTCCGACCCTGAACATGACACTAGTTTGACCTTTTAACCTTTTATGACCTTATGCATGTGACTGGTTTTAGGACAAACCCATCACAACGTAAGTGCAATAAATAAGAAGAAAAAGTCATTTTTATGAATTAAATACTGTAATGAAATGTAAAATTATATCCGCATGCCTAAATGTATTGAAGTATTTATTGAAACTTCATATTTTAAATGATTTTTAAAAAAAGCATACAAATGTAAATGTACTTTATAAGGTTTTTTTTTGTTGCTTTTTTTTTGTTCCTATCATGACATTCCTCTCTGCTTTCTATATCCTAATTATATATATATTTTCCTTTCAAAATAAAATGAAGCACCAACATGTCTTTGAATACTCCTTCGTGTTTTGTAAGAATAAAAAAAAAAGAGTATCAGAACTACAATGAAAGGAATTCAATTTCAGTTTTCAATTCAATGTATGTATATAATGTCAAATCATAACAGAAGTTATCTCAAGACACTTTTCATATAGAGCAGGTCTAGAGTGTATACTCAGTAACTAATTTACAGAGACCCAACGTGTAGCACAAGAGATCAGAAAACCACACACACAATTTAATTTAGGAGTCATATTTAGTTAAATATCTGCAATAATCTCTAATTCACGTGATATTTGTTTTTTAAAAAGCTGCAGAAACTTGACTAGACATGCAGTCCATTTTGTGCACATGCAATTCAGACGACAACTAAAGCAAAATGTACTATTTGAAATTGTTTTGTGCAAAGATAACACGTTTATTTGCATCTCCTGATTACAACACATCTTACTGCACGGATATTTGGAATGTAACTAATGAAAAAAGTCATTTACTTGACAGAAAAATGTGAGGAAAGTATATGTACTCTTTCGCCGACACAATACAATACCATTAAATATAAAAAATCAAGTAAAAAACGTAATATCAAATGGCTGGTGTGGGTATGAACCAGGAGTTCTGTGGTTCTGTAAATTAATACATGCTCCATTATGATGTCAAATACAGAGCAGAACATCGTGCAGCGTATTGCATTCAGTTTTTTTTTAAAAAATACAAGCAGTGGTGGAATGTAAAGTACATTTACTTAATTATACTGTAATTCAGGATGAATTTGAGATACTTTAGTGATCTGTTTTTAAAGTTAGGCACCTTGGTGGAGGCCTGCGCTCTCCGAGTGCCATTCTAGTTAATATTATTATTATTATTATGAATACTTGGAAGCCGATGTGTAACATGATGAAAGTGATGATTGTGAAAGAACGACACGACAGCATGAGTTGCATTTGGTTTTCTTTTACTATAAACTCAAAATTACAATTTGTGTTTTTAAGCATGTGGTATAATCAACATTTAAAAGTATTATTCAA
This sequence comes from Sebastiscus albofasciatus, assembly GCA_916701655.1. Classification (NCBI taxonomy): domain Eukaryota; kingdom Metazoa; phylum Chordata; class Actinopteri; order Perciformes; family Sebastidae; genus Sebastiscus; species Sebastiscus albofasciatus. The sequence goes on from CAKAOI010033457.1 coordinate 2,974, forward strand.
ATGTTTTTTTTTTCCCTTTCAAGCTGTAATATTCGTCAACGTGATCACACACATAAAAGTCACCGCTAAAGTCATTCAAGTCTCCCAAATGTACCCGAACCAACAACAAGCCCTTAAATAGTGTTCTTCAGGTGTATATACTATTCCTCTTAGCCTCGCTGAATTTTTGGCAATAGTAAATCCCACAAAAAAATAAAGTACCGCTAGTTTAGTTACCAAAGGCAACGATTCAAATCTGTACAGGAAAACGTTATTTGGCAAAAGAAAAAAGATTCTCTGCAAATCCAACCTGCGATCGCCTTCTTTATATTCTCTTTTTCATAAATAGTTCAAAAATATTGCCAGTTTTTTTCCAAAACAACAAAGCTACCTCGACGTCCCCACGTACCAGACAATTATAAAAAAAAGGATAAAGTGAAAACGAGATGTAAATAAAAGATCTTCTGCTTTTGTACAACTTTCATCTTCAGGAACAATAAATTAACAACAACAGAAAGAGGATTCATTGCACTTCAAGTCGCAACAGAAACAAGAGGAGAAAGAAAGATTCACTCATACACACAAACTCCATTTTTACAAGTGCACTATGAATTTGTTTATATTCTTTTAAAAAAAGTGTATAGAAAGAAAGTGAATAAAATCTCGCTTGTGGTCTAAACGTATCCGAGAGAGGAGTAAAAGTACCTGAACGTGAGAGTGGAAAGTGTTTATTTACCCTCTGATGCTCCCTTTTTTGTATTGCTCATATATTGTAGAAGAATATAAGACAAAGTTCACCGGCCGCTTGTTTCTTTTTTTGGCAGTCCCTCGTAGATTTCAATCACAGGAGGAACATTTGTCTCCTCATGACATTCCAAGCTCCCTCCAGAGTTCAAATAACAAACTAATCAGAGTAGGAAAAGTCCTTCTCGTCTGACTCCCAAGTGTTCATTTGGCTGACGATGAAAACAAGAAGATGGAGCAAAAACACGAATAATCACCGGCTCCAGGCGTCTGCAGAATGCACCAAAACAGAAAGCGTCTTTAATTCATTAATTAATTAAAGTCTGCATGATTGAAGAAACAAAAAATCCACGCAAAAACTGCATGATATTCAAGAAACAAATAAAAAAACGAAATCAGAGTTGTTCATGTTAAGAGAATATTCCAGAGTGGAGCGGAGGGAAGGCATGGTCCAAGCAAAGCCTCTTTCACTTGGCTCGTTTGTAAACGTGTACCGTAGCAAAAAAAAGTTGTGTACCATTAATGCATAAAGTCGTGTGTAAACTTTTACACGTAGAAATGTGGAAAAAAAAAAAAATTCAAGTGTCAGTGATGACGTGAGAGCCAACATGCAGGTGGTTTCTTCTCCGGGCGCTGGTGGTGGCGCTGGTGGTGGCGGTGGCGGCGGTGTTGGTAGTGGTGACGGTGTGTATCCGTCGCTCTCTAGCTGTTCTCGATGAGCTTCCCCAGCGTGTCCCGCAGCTCCGTCAGCTCGAAGATCTTCCCGTCCAGCAGCTCCAGCAGCGAGCGGAGGCTCGTGCGGAAGGCTTCCCGCTCCTGCTGGTTGCTCTCCAGACGCTGCTCCAGATCGCTCAGCTGGGCCTCCAGCGTCTGGTTCCTCGACTCTGTGTCCTGAAAACAAACAAAAGGTTTCATATTTGGTGCATCAAACTAGTTTTAAACAGTTGTTCTCATATGTTTGCAACATATAATGTATAAAATATAGACAAGTGGGCAACTCCGTGTCTGAAAAGTGAAGCTGAAGTGCCTTAAACCTGCATTATTTCTAACAGCCAGCAGGGGGCGACTCCTCTGGTTGCAAAAAGAAGTCTGATTGTATAGAAGTCTATGAGAAAATGAGTCTACTTCTCTCTTGATTTATTCCCTCAGTAAACATCATAAACATGAGTTTATGGTCTCAATCTCTAGTTTCAAGTCTTCTTCAATACAGCATGATGTTCATTTAGTAAATTATGGTCCCATTTACAGTCAAATAGACCATAAAGCAGGGGATGCTTTAGGGCGCGGCTACCTTGTGATTGACAGGTCGCTACCACGGCGTTGTCCGGTCTGAGATATTTTAGGTGTTAGAACTTCACCATATGGAGTCTGAGTTTCAGCTGCTCATATTTAGGGTCTGTAGAATACGATGTGAATGTAGCATTAGCAGCAACATGCTGACCTTCTTTACTCACCTGTAGTTTCAGTGTGAGGGAGTCTTTTAGAGACTGAAACTCGTTGGCACTCTCCACCTCTTCTTTAAGTCTCTCCAACTCCTGGAAGTTATAAAAAGAGAGTAAATATTAAAGATGTAATAAGATGTGTAGGTATAAAAACATGTTGAGCGTCCTGTAGCAGCCTCCTCGTACCTCCTCCTTGGCCTTCAGAGCCGACTCCAGCTCCTCTATCGTTTGGTTGAGTTCTGTCTTTTGGGATTTGATGACTGTTGTTTGGCCGCTCACACACTCCAGCTCCGTCACCTGGAACACAACAAACACATCTCCATCACAACATGGTCAAAATGTCCTTTTTAATAAATCAGATCATGTTATTTATTGATGTACCCGTTTGTGTAGCCTCTCGGCCTCCTCCTGATAGGCCGCCAGCTGTTGTTTCCACTGTTTGACGTTGGCCGTGGACTCCAGCAGCGCCGCCGTCAGCTTGGCGTTGTTCCCCTTCAGAGCCGCCAGCTCCGCCTCCCAGTGCTTGTTGATGTTGGATGAACTGGGAGGTGAGGGGGAGACTGTTAGCCTACTAGAACAAAAGCATTTTTAGAAAACTTTCATCTCTACGTGGTTTTTAAAAAGTTCTTTCTGCTGCATTAATATCCCCTAAAGCACCGCTGACAAAACGATCTCCACTCATTCAGTGCTTTATAATTAATAGGAAGCATGCGTAGTGTTTTAATGTAATGCTTTAATGCTGTCCAGAGGCCCGGGGGAGACACATTAATAATGAATGAATGAATCGACATGAGCTGCGGCGCTCTGAGCTGCACTGTACCGACTTCATTTTGAATCAGCACTCCAGAGAGTCGCTAACGGACAAGAAACCCTCACATAATGTACTCTCCTGAACGGGATTCATGATCAGGAAGACGTTATTTAACAATGGGGGGAGAAAAACACAACATATTTGGTGATGTTTGCTTCCTCTTGTTTCTAGTTTACCCAAAGAGTAAAGAAGCAAAGAGACAAAACCGCCATTTTGGACTGAAAACGCCAATGAGTCTGTGGCCATGGATGTATAAAGAGACGTCTGTAAATCAACTTCCCAGTACGAACACCTACATCATTATGTCCTAAAAGCAGTAAAATGAACTATCCAGCTAAAGCTACTTTCCTGAACGGTCATCAGACCCACGCGACTGCACCGCCGTGCACGGTCATATGACATATCCTGTTCTGCCAGCTTCCTGCTCGCTGTATGCAGCTGTAATAATGGATATATTGGCTGTAATTAATCACTTTTATTATCTTATAATCCACCCATGGGTTGTGTGCTGTCAGCCTGTACCGTGGTGGATGTATTAACGTCTCTGTTCCCAAACAACCGGCTATCGGACATTAGCTAGTAGTGCTGGTAGCATGACATCAACAGAGTTTAATAGAGTTGTAGGTTATTTACTGACACGCAGGACAAGGACACAGTCTTTTCTACATCCATGATCTGTGGTCTTTTGGACTCCAATTTTGGATCCTTGACATGAAAAAGTTTGATATTTTCTCTCAAAAACTTCCGTTTATGTTCATCGCTCACTTTCTGCTCCTCTGGGAAGCAGCCGGGTGAAAGGTTTAATACATAAATAAGTAAGTAAGTAAAGCGTAGCTTTGCTGCTGAGGGCGCTGATGTTGCGATGGAACGAACAATTGACTTTCACTTCTTATCGATACACAGTACATTATTTGGTTTACCTGTGTGAGAAGGGCAGTGCATTCTGGGAAGGCTCTGCTCTGGGTTCGGTGTGCTGAGGCGTGCGTGGCGTGTCTGGCGTGACTCTCTCGTCGTCTGTTCCGTTGATGCTCTCCGAGGTCATAGGTGACAGCAGGTCGCCCGGGGCCGACTCCTGCTTCCACACAGCAGGGAAACAGAAACATAATATATCATTTGAAAAGAGTTTTAATCGAAGCAACAGCTCAACATTTAGGGGGAAAAAAGTTGATTTGCTTTCATGCCGAGAGTTTCATGTCTGTATGATAAATATGAGGGTTAGCTTAGCTTAGCATAATGACTGGAAACAGAGGGAAACAGCTAGCCTGGCTCTGCTTCATATTTGGCAAAAAGACCGGAAGAAGGCGAACACGTGTATTTCCCAAAAGGCTAAATCCACCTTTTGAATTTGGATTATGAGACACAACAAATGAACGATCAATGATTCTGTGCTCTCAAAAACGTTCAGTACTTCCTGCTGACATGTAGTTGGGGATGCTGAAAGCTGCTGGTTTAACGTTACAGAGCATCTTTCACACATTTCAGACTCTTATTCAGATTTTTCCGAAGACCCTGTGTCTCCTTTTTCATCCATCTCCGTATATAATCGTAGTTATTTGTGATTGTCAGCTGCTCAAACATCCCTCATTACAGCCGACTGTGACTTTTTGAGAGCATGAGAGGAGAGGCGGAGGGTTATGTGGGATAACTTCACAGAGACGGGGGTTCCTCTGGTTGTTAGTCTGACATCAGGGTGATAGACGAGGTTGTTAAAGATGACAATAAGTGATCAGACGTTGGCTGAAATCCACCATTATGCTCACACTGTTTAGGAAAGAACATTTCTTTTAGCTACAGAGGAGAAACCTGAGGGGAGTTTGCATCATTAACTGGGAGGTAAAACTGGGAAAAAAGGGGCCATCGGAGTCGTGAAAATGATTCAGTCCGTTTCTTTTTTACCTTCTTTTTACCGGGTTTGTTGCCTGACAACACATTCCTCTTTACAGCGCCGCCCTGAGGAGGATTCATCAGGGAGAGCAGAGGAGGCGTTAGCTTAGTGGCTGGAATGTGAGCATGATGCTGTGTCAAACATGAAACATCTCAGAACACCATTACATCAGCTTCTAACTCTTTTCATCGGGGCTCATTACCAAAGCTACCATCAATGAACTAACACTGAGTCTGAATACTCCACTGTGAAACATATTAAACCAGAGCGACTGAGAGAAGAAGGAAACCGCTGTCGGCATCCAGCATTCTGGTCAGATCCATGGATTTGAATACAGTGGTGGATAGTTTTGTACAGGAACATCTGTTGAGCTTTATGCTGCTTTATGAGACATCTGGCTCTACATCTGTATATGTAATATCTGGTATATTTTGATGGCAAACAGCAGGAAGTTCACACATGTTAAAGGGACTGTTTGTAACTTTTTAAGTGTATAAATGTAGCGGGTCGCCACACATGCGCGCTCGCGTGTGGCCGCTGTCTCTCCTCCTCTGCCTGCTCGCCTTCACTCAGACAGCGCGCGCGTTCTCGCTCAGCTCGCTCCACCTCTAGACGTGAACGCGCGCTCACTCCACACTGCAGAAGAGTTAGTGTAGCTCTGAGAATATCTAGTGAATGTACAGTGGACATTTGTGCAGAAATAAATGCTGCAGCTCCTCCAGACCAACAGAGGTTTCCCGTGTCTTGTGAAGTGACAGAGCTCCTCAGCGAGTAACGTTATCGTCTCGTTACCGACCGGGTGCCGGTGTCTCCTCTGCTCTCTCCGGCTGTGAGCGGAGAGAGCAGGGAGATACGCTGCAGAGCCCCGCTGCATCAGCCTGCGCTGAGGCAGGAAAAGCCAACACTAGGATCAGATCTAAATCATGTTCATGGAGAGACCTTGGTCTGGTCAGCTAACATTACTGCCAAGCAGCTGAAATATAGAGTGATATTGTGCTTTTAGCTGACGTGTGTCTCCTCACTGTTTTGAGTGATGCTCGTTCAGGTATATTTAGAGCGAGCACAAGCACGAGCCCGATGTTGACTTTCGTTGATTTCACGGCCACAGGTGTCGCTGTTAAGAAGCATTTCTGAAAGTTACAAATAGTCCCTTTAACGTTACTAATGTGGCATCCAGAATAACGACGCTTCGATGCTTTTAACACAGCAACCAAAACAGAAGGAAACTCATACACCCTAACGCAACTTTTTAATGTTAACTTTTCTTTTTGTTCCTGCCTGTAGAGTAACTTTGTGTGGCCTCGGTCAGCATTATCATGCTAGAATATTAGCTGGGTAGAGCTGACAGACGTCTATCAACGTGAGCTGTGTAGTACAAAAGTTTTCGAAATGCGAGGACGAGTGCTCCATATGAATTAACCCCTAAAAAGTACTTGTTTCCAGCAAGTTGCTTTATTTCTAAACACTGAAAATTTAATTAAATTTATTTTTATATAGCGTCAAATCATAACAGAAGTTATCCAGGTATATATAGGTCTTGTAAATATAATAGTTTTTCTTTATAATCCTTCCTTTAGTGCTACTTTTATGCACGTTGTTCTGTTTTATTGTTTCTATTCTAATTTAAATATCTGTTTGTATGTTTTCTGTGTGTATAGCGTGGAGGGGCTTACAGCTGCGTTTCAGTGTGTGATCCTGTATTGTATAATGATATTAAAGCTGCACCTTGTAGTTCACTTCTTCAGAGTAATCAAAAGGAAGCAGTGGTGGATGTGTTGGTGTTTGTTACCTGAGAGGGAGTGCTGGTGAGCTCCATCTTCTCCTGAGACTTCTCCTTCGCTAACCGCGCTGCCTCCTTGAACTCAGCAAACTTCTCTGCAAACTAGAAACAACAGGAGTGATTTATAATACAGCTCATCGGATTGTTTTTAAAGAGAAAAGACTCTTCTGTGGGTCCGAGTGCGCTCTCACCTTGGCCAGGTTGCTCTCCGACGAGAAGCCGAGGCCGTACACGGTGTTCGCCCGGCTGTCGGCCCACTGACCGAACTTCTGCGACGTCTTGGTGAAGGTCATGTTGGGGGTGATGGTGCTGTTGATGATCGCCTGCAGAGGACAAAACAAATTCAAAGCCTCATTGATTCAGGAAACATCTGGAACGGAGGGTTTGACGAGAGCAGCTGGATGTCTTGATATCTGTGTGTGGTCAGACGTGGGTTTGTATTGAATGAGTCCAACTGACTGTCATGTTATCGATCAGTGTGGGAAGACTCGCTGGAAGAGAGGCGAGCACAGATGGTTAGGAGAAACATTTACCGTTAAGATGCTTTTAATATTCACAGTTTGTTCTTGACAAAAGAGATCTCAACTCAAGCTACTCGCTTTTGACTGTTCTCATCAGCAGATTTGCCCTGAAACTGTTCGAGCTTCTCCTTCATGTCGACTTAAAAGTTGAGCTTGATGGATCACTGTTGAGGAAACAGCAGCTGAAAACACGGTCAAAAGCTCCAGAATGAGCGAGTAAGAGGACGATGAGTTGAGATTGTTGTCAGATCTTTTTTACATGTCTGTTGGGTGTTGCATAAAACACACAGCTTTTCATCCTGATCTCAAGTTACTCTTTAATATATGACTCAGTATGTCATAAAAAGCTTACAGGAAATTATAATTTTGCACAAAACTTCCTCACAAATTCAGAAGTTATCTTGGCGACTCCCTGGAGGAGACGGGTTGTTGTTGTTGTATACACTCTCAGCAGGTCGACAGAAAGTGTTTGAGATGTTGCGAGACAATTAACAGCAGGCTGAAGCAGACAAAAAACAGATTTATGCTGCACAAAGTAATATTATTATTATTTAGACTTCCCTCTCTCTTTTTGTCTTGGGGATTACTGAATACTTTTACTCCTTTGGAAAAAAAAATACCGTCGTAAAACAAAAACTTTGGTCTTTAGTTGAACTGAACTCAACTGATAGACGTGTTCAACCAATGACATTGTCTCTAATATCCACAGTTTGTTCTTGACAGAAGAGATCTCAACTCCACTGACTCGCTCTTCTGAAGCTTTTGACTGAATCTCACAGTTCTCATCAGCAGATACACCCTGAAACTGTGGATGTTGGAGCACTGTTGAGGAAACAGCAGCTGAAAACACAGTGCTCCAGAACAAATTCTTCTTTTGTTTTTTACTTCTGTGATTATGAGTGTTCTGCAGTATTGTTATACTACATGGTACAAGAGTTTGTCCACTACTTTAAAGTCAAAACTGCTCCACCAAATGAAAATCTGCTCAAAGATTGTAGGTCAACCCCTTGAGGAACTCTATGAATCAGCCTCTCATAATAACATCTTGAGGCTGGCTAACACCATCGTCTCTGAACCCCATGAATATGAATTGTTACCATCAAATCGGAGATACAGGATTCCATGATTTAATACGGTTAAACTGAAGAAGCACTCTTTTGTGCATCAGTCAATCCTAAAACTAAATATGGAGCCTAATCCCAGATCAAATGTGCGTTGAAGGGCCCTGAATATCGTCTTCTGTGATTGTAATGTTTAAATGTTTGTATCCCTGTTTATTGTCTTTGTCCTTTCTGTGATGTTGCAAATGGAGCTGCTGTGATGCAAATTTCAGACCTGTCTGACAATAAAGTATATCGTATCGTTATCGTATATTGTGGTAAAACAAAAACAACATTCCATCTTCTTCTTTGGTTGAACTGAACACAACTGATAAACGTGTGCAACCAGTGACTGAATGTTTTTGCAGATATTGTTTGGGTTTAACTCATCTGGTATTTTCATTTCAAAAACTCAAAACACATTTTGAAAAAAGTTTCCTCCCTTCTGGAATTTGGAAAGAAACACAAGCAGAAATAGTTTTCACTGTGTGGCATCTGTCTCTGTCTCTGTGTGTTTTCTGTTTTCTGTTTCTCTGCTGAGAAGACTTATTGTTTGTCTGGATAATAACGTGCTCGCGCTCCAGCTCCGGCTCCAACCCACCCGATCTCTGCTATTTCCAGCAGAACACAGCAAAAAAAACTTGCTGGTTCAACAACAGCAGTAGTCACCCAGAGAGGCTGTTACATAACTATGCTAACTCCACCCCTGCACCTCTCTCCAGACTAAAATAATCACTGCCACATAGATATGACAGGCCCGACCGCCTCCTTCACTGCCTCAGCACACAGAGAGAGAGGCCAGGCCGAGGCGAACCAGTCAGACCAGCGGAGCGGAGGTGGGATGTGTTGACAAAATCAAATGTAGTGATGGCGACGGACATGTTGAGCTGGACTGAGAGCTCTCACACAACACACACATATAAATACACCAAACACACCTTCGATCCATCCAGGCTGATGATCCGATATACATTCCTGGTGTTGTCGAAGAAGTAGGAGACCGTGACGGCGTGTTTACTGGTGGGAACCCAGTTCTTCTTGGTGCTCGGGTCGATCTGGAAGACGTGGGCCCGCGTACTGAAGATGGGCTGCTCGCTGTGCAAAGAGGAGGAGGAGGAAACAGAGGAGGGAAGAAGAAGATGGAGATGGGAGAGTCAGGCTCTGCTTAAAAAGACCTCAACTCTGAGCATTACATTTTGCAATGTGTAACTGAATATTGGCCACTGAGGAGGAAAAAACACAGCTTTGGTTACACCAAAATAGATAAAACAACAAACACTTTAGTCAACACTAACGCCACATCGACAATCCAGCCAACCATTGTGTTCAAGTAGACGTAGATTCATACCAGTAGCCTCTACAGCCAGCTCTGTGAGGCTCTACAGCCAGCTCGTTGAGGCTCTACAGCCAGCTCGTTGAGGCTATACAGCCAGCTCTGAGAGGCTATACAGCCAGCTCTGTGAGGCTATACAGCCAGCTCTGAGAGGCTATACAGCCAGCTCTGTGAGGCTATACAGCCAGCTCTGTGAGGCTATACAGCCAGCTCTGTGAGGCTATACAGCCAGCTCTGTGAGGCTATACAGCAGCGCCTTGAGTGCTAACATCAGCATGTATAAAGTTGACCATGTTTGCCTTCTTACTGTGCGTTCCACTACCCGTACTACCTCACTATTTAGCATGCCAGAAAAATGATTTTGCAGTATGCAAGCCAGCATGCTTTTCTGGTTATTCTGAAACACAATCCTCTGAGCAGCGGCTGTACGAGCAAGAGGGTCAAAGTTCAAGACACAATGTTATGATGAAGTAGTGTGTCCCAGCTGTATGCATACTGCAAGCAACAGTACGTGCTTTGTAAGGGCAGCTGCAGTATGTACTAAAAGTAAAAAAGAAGTATGCAATTTGGAACGTAGCCTTAGTTTAGCATGTTAGCATGCTCAAATTTGCTATTGGACACATTAAAAATATGGACTAGTCTCTGTGACGTCACCCAGAGGCTTCTGAAGAGCTGTTGTGAAGCTCAAAGTGGGCGGATCCGTCTGTCACCGTCTTGGCAGCGACGACGCGGCCTAACTTCCGGGTTATTCCAAAAATAGTACATAACAATCTGCTGTGCTGCTGGGCCGGCTTCATCCTGACGGGAACAGTAATGTCTGTACACAGTTTCATTACAACCCATCCAATAGCTGTTGAGACCACAGTGTCATTCCTAGAGCAGCATCTCTAACGTGGCTGAATGAAGCTCCACATGAACGATCTAACGCCGCCCTGCCAGAGGAAAGGAAGTGGAAGTGTTGAGGAACGTGATGAATCCTGAGGAAGGTGAGAGAAACAGCTTCCCAGATCCCATCACATCCATAATTCACCAGCCTGCTGTGTTGCTGCGCTGGACGACACCCATTAAGGCCTCCACACTGAGAACTAGTGGGTTTATGTACAAACGGCTTTCCCTCTTCACATGTGGTGAAACGTGTGAAGTGGAACACGAGGATGTCAGACAGTAAACAAACTCTATTCGCTTCTATCTGCAAAAAGACTTGGTAGGAGAAATAAAATAAAGAACATCTGGTACAAAATCAAATAAATCTGCAAATATTAAAATGCGCTTCATAATGTAGTTCACTCCATTACTTGGAGTTAATGAAGCTTTGCAGCAAGCGCGTAATGAAGTCATTAAAAAGGATTGATGTTTAAAATAAAACCACATTTTATGACAGAAATAATGTCAAACAAACAATCCTAACGCTCAGATTGAGGCGACCTAAGTGATATTTACTCCGCTGCATCAAACACTTGTGTATTCTGTGAGCGTCAGAAAGTCTGAATCAAAAACAGGACGACCCTAAAGACCCTGAATGTCGGCGGCGAAGGTGCAGCGAAGGCTTTGAACGCCTCTCTTCAACGCTGCTGCAGCTCCGGAGCAACTTGCACGACAAAACGGAGATTTGGTGGATTGATTTGAGATCATGTGGGAGCTTCAGATCGATGTTGTGGAGAGAGTTGGAACGCTTCCATATATTTCTACTGCCGGTGTTTACCTACTCAAACGTGACACGCTCCAATGATTTGGCGAGAAGAAGAAGCAGCAGCATGTTATACTGTATGTGAGGCCTCGTATGTGTGAGTGACCAGCAGGTTGAACGCTGACGTAGAGACAGTGGAGTGAAGCCAAAGGTGACCTGAAAGCACCTGTGCCAACATACAGAGATCAGCAGGCTCTGGACGGCGTCCAGACGTTGCTATGGATGAAAAGCTCCCAGGGTCTTGGATTAAAAGCAGAACAAGCTGTAACGGTCTGGTTGTGACTGGTTTCAACGCTCCACAACAAATCCACGAGTAACTAAGAGCACATTTATGCCGGGAGACGTCCAGACTCGGTCTGTGAATGTCCCAATATGACCTTCAAAATATCAAAACGTGGGACTGATGATCTCCTCCGGCTCAAAGGAAGGACTAAAAATATAAATGTCGTATATAAAAGTTATATATTACAATGAAAATAGAGTATTACATGTGTGTTACCACCTTAAATACAAGAGTATACAGACTAGGCTGCAACGTTCTCATCTAAAAGAGAGAGTGCAGATGAGGCTGATGAAGGTCAGTAGTTTTGCAGGTATTTGAACATTTCATTTTGATGTGATGACCTCATGGTCTCAACGAAAAGTTATTACAATTCAAATTTAATCTGATGTCGCCGTCCTCTAGCTGCTAGTGTGGCTAAAAATCAAATCATGCCGACAGTGAAGCCTGTAAATGATTTGTTTTGGTTGCCGTTGCTGATACCGGATCTGAAACAGGTTATCGGAATGCAAAACACAATCTGCTGCATCTGCTGGATAATTGAGTTCCTCTTTCACAAATCTCTGTCACTCTAGACAACCGGACACAAATAAACAAGACGCTCTTGAAATAAAGTTTTAGATTTAATGCATCAGAGTTCCTGTTGGGTGTGTTGCACTAACTCTATTTGTCTTTGCTGTGGAGGTTTCCGTGTGATCATGATGAAGACATTTTACTTCCTCTGACATGATTTGCTTACAGCATCTCTTCCTTATCATCTATCAGGACACGTTCAGGACACGTTCAGGATGAGCTATTACTGCATGGAGAACCAGCACGGTTTAACACAGGACAGTTTGGGACCTTAACTGACATGTTACTGCACAGTATCTGCACATTTACAATAACAGTGGCAGATTTACCATCAAAATTCATAGTCATTTTTGAAACAATGACTTTTTGATTTCACACAGAAGTAGATCAAATCAGTCTTCTCATTTCTAGTCGGTGAACTGCTGATTGGAAAATAAAGAAGCAGCATTGCTCTTGCGTTGCAGTTCAGAGCGAGTGAGTCCTGGTGTTGTTGTAGTAAAGCATGAGAAGGAGTCAGATTAGACTCTATTTCATTCTAACAGCCCTGATTGTTGGATTTATAACAGCATGTTTTTCCTTTTAGCATTACAAGAGAGGAAAGGTGTAACCGGGCTCAGCTCTAGCGCACTACGGTTGACACTGGGTGGTGCACATCTAAGGCCCAGTAACATGGGTTACAAAGGCTTTAAGGTTGAGGACTAACCTACTGTCACTTATCTTGGATAACCAGGTTGGCCGAGGTTACTGGAATAAAAACGTTACCAAATCCAATAAAGAGCCGGACAGAGCTGCTGACGGTAGCCTGAACTCTGATAACATCAGTGGATGTGTTAACACAGATATAACTCCACTAAAGGTAGTTAACTAATGATGTGATCCTAATGTTACTACTGTACATGCACGTCGTAGGCTAGTTAGGTGACAGGCTTCTGTTACAGCCAGCGTCGGCGTTAGGGGCGGGCCATGGGGGTCCAGGCCCGTCCAAAAAGGTCTCTGTGCCCCCTCAGCTGAATTCTCTCCTGACAAAAAACTAAACTGAAATAACATCTAGGCTATAAGTAAAATTAAGTCATTCAGTTTGGTAATGGAAGGACTGAACACTGCAATGCAAAATAAAGCACAAAACAGTGATAGTTTTGCATTTAGGAAACAACTAGGACATGTACTTGGGCTTGATTACATTGTTTTCTGTTGGAGGGTCCTAACTAGCTGCGAGCAACATGGTGCTGCACAGCCACACGGTGCAACACGGTGCTGCACAGCCACACGGTGCACCACGGTGCTGTACAGCAACACGGTGCAACAGGGTGCTGCACAGCCACACGGTGCACCACGGTGCTGCACAGCCACACGGCGCACCACGGTGCTGCACAGCCACACGGCGCAACTGCACAGCCACACGGTGCAACACGGTGCTGTACAACAACGCGGTGCAACGGGGCGCTGTACAACAACACGGTGCAACACGGTGCTGCACAGCCACACGGCGCAACACGGTGCTGTACAGCAACACGGCGCAACAGGGTGCTGCACAGCCACGCGGTGCAACACGGTGCTGTACAACAACATGGTGCAACACGGTGCTGCACAGCCACACGGCGGTTTGGAATAAAACAACGGACTAATGTTACACTACAGCAGGCTGAGCAGGGACAACAACTGGTGAGTGAAACATCCACATTTAGTCTTTATTAACTTAAATTATAGTTTTGAAGAAATCAGTCAGACTGTTAGATTAATGTGTTGTTTAACTGTCTGTTTATCTCGGCACCCATTTGTGTGCTCATTTTGACCCTGGCATGAAGACGCAGGGCGGGTCTGAGGAGTTATCTGTAGCCTCCAGTACCTCCTCATCTCACTACAAAAAACTAAATAAAGTGGCAGCTGGCTGGAGAAGATCACTAGACAACCTACTTGCTCTTGGCTATATCGTATGTTATTTACAGTAAATATCACAACTTCTGCACTTGTCACTTACGACAACTTTTAGAGTTTTCATCTTGAAAACTTATCAAAAATATCTATACACCATGTCAAACTTATGTATATTTATATATTTATGACACTTACCGGTAACCTCTTTACTTTTCTGGCATTGTGTACATTTGGTTGTTGCACCTTATTGATAGTCTTTTTATTGTTTATATCTTCTTTTAATTTTAATTCTTTCTCATTTTGTAGCGCTGCACAACAATTTCCCTCGGGATCAATTAAGTTCTGTCTTATCTTATCAATTGGTGATGAAGCAGCCGATGTAGCTTAGTTCGAATCATTGAGCATTTTGTGTCATATTTGTCATATTTAAAAGGGACTGTTTGTAAGAATCAGAAATGCTTGTTAACAGCGACACCTGTGGCCGTTAGGTCAACGAAAGTCAGCGTTGGGCTCGCGCTTGCTCGCTCTAAATGGACCTGAACGAGCATCGCTCAAAACAGTGAGGAGACACACGTCAGCTAAAAGCACAATATCACTCTATATTTCAGCTGCTTGGCAGTAATGTTAGCTGACCGGACCAAGGTCTCTCCATGAATCACTGCTGATCCTAGTGTTTGCTTCTCCTGCATCAGCGCAGGCTGAGGCAGCGGGGCTCCCCAGCGAGAAACTCGTCTCCCTACACCGGCAACCGGTCGGTAACGAGACGGTAACGTTTCTCTCTGCAGAGCCCCGTCACTTCCCAAGACACGGGAAACCTCTGTTGGTCTGGAGGAGCTGCAGCAGTTATTTTTGCACAAACGTCCACTGAACATTCACTAGAGAGTCTCAGAGCTACTAACTCTTCTGAACTCTTCTGCGCACGTTCACGTCTAGAGGTGGAGTGAGCTGAGCGAGAACGCACGCTGTCTGAGTGAAGGCAAGCAGACAGAGGAGACGAGACAGCGGCCACACGCAAGCGCGCATGTGTACCGACCCGGTACATTTATACGCTTAGAAAGTTACAAACAGTCCCTTTAAAGACTCGGTGCAAACAACATTGAATTGGAAATCAATTTAAAGATGTCCGCCTGTCTTTCAGGAAAACAGACTGCTTCACCAGGGAGTGTAAATATCTACATAATATCTGATTTTGGTGCTTTATGATTCGTTTTTCAAACTTTGGTTGGTGTTTCGATGCGCAGCAGAAGATTTGACAAGCGAATTATATTTCCCATGTCTGTAGAAGACAGTTTGATCAGCTAATGACTTAGATTGGTGGCTTAATACAACTTTAATTTTGCATGTGATCTTTGTGATTTGTTCTCTTCCAATTACAAGAAACATAGACGATCAATAGGTCGACTGTGTTCGAGTTAAACGGGAGAGAGCACAAAGTGAATCCAGCCACATGAAAATGAACTTGTAATCTAGTTTGTAAATACGTTGTGTTGTTTCCTGGTTTTAGTAAAGACTAAATACTGTGTGCTGGAAAAATACAAACATGCTGTGCACATTCCTAAGGTCATGACAGGTGACACTCATTGCCCTCGGCGTTGCATACTTAGTCAACGAACTTGTAGCGCCTATTTGAGGACAAGTAACCATAAAAAGGACAGAAGTGTCAGTCAGACAGACAATGTAAGATATACGACTGTGAGCATGCATGCAAGGGTATAAATGTCGCGAAACGAAGAGACTCAGGGCTCTCAGCCCTGAACATTTATGTTGATGGTTGTTTGCCCACTTGCAAGTGTTTATTAAACCTTTAAAAGACTTTCTGATCTTGATTTTCGAGTCCTTCTTTACAGAAATTGCTTCCACATACTGCTTTAGAGAACATGTCTGGTATTCAGAGGCTTCACTAGATGATGTCACCGCTTTAATGTGACTGTTGCTCAACCACAGTGTCAAAGTCTCGTTGTTTTTAAAAGGGGTTGCAGCGGGCGTCCTGACCACGTTTTATAGCGGCTCATTTTATATTTCATTCATTAGTGTGACGGCGTGGCCTAGATCAAAATGTGCCCCCGTGCTGTGTGTGTGTGTGTGTGTGAGAGAGTGTGTGGCGATTGTTAGCCCATAATCCCTTCTCACAATGAAACGCACGGAGGCATTCAAGTCTCAATGACAAGAGCTTTGACAGAGGAATCTGACCGCAGATGTTATCAGATCAGCAGTTCTCCACTTACAGAAGACACACACAGTGTTTGCATGCTGGGAAACAAAGACGTGTCTGTGGCGGAAAGTTAATGTGTTCAGATTATCTGTAACTACGTACAAAACGTTCCTTATCTGGCCTGTTGCAAATCAGTCACTCAGGACATCGAGCCTCGCTGATGCCACATTTATCCTCAACATGGATTCAAAGGATTACTCAAATTATCCCAATTTATGATGGTTATGACCCTCCGTCTCTGAATCCTCAGCCTGACACTAACCATTATGTCCATTGCCAATTAATCTGATGATTATTTTCTGATTTATAATGTCTTGTTTTGTGCAAACAACCCAAATATATTTAATTTATAATGACATAAAAGTGAGAAAGCAGTTAAATCTTCACATTTGAGAGGATGTTTCAGTGCCAATTTTAACCTTAACGTGGGAATTTTAAAACATTTAACACCTTTTAAATCGCTTTTCTATGATTTTATTTATATTATTATATATATTTTAGTTGTTTTACTCTGGGTTTTTATGTGTTTAGTTATTTGGCTTTTAGTACATTTAATTGTCCTTGTGTTTTAAATGTGCTGTGTTTTTACTGTAAAGCACTTTGTAACTATGTTTTGAAAGGTGCTATATAAATAAAAAATATTATTATTATTATTATTAATTTGTCTTTGATGTGTCTCACATAGAGACACAAAATAATCTTGTGCCATTATTGAATAATTTGTTTATTTTCTCAATTAACCGATTCATTGTTTGGTCTATT
Organism: Sebastiscus albofasciatus; assembly: GCA_916701655.1. Classification (NCBI taxonomy): domain Eukaryota; kingdom Metazoa; phylum Chordata; class Actinopteri; order Perciformes; family Sebastidae; genus Sebastiscus; species Sebastiscus albofasciatus. Next base: position 19,958 of record CAKAOI010033457.1, read on the forward strand.
AAATGTCATAATAAAAGCTAAAGATGTCTGTCACAATTTGTCATAAAACTGACATATTCAAATTGTTTTTGTTGTTTTGTTTTGTCTGCTCAAGAGTCCAAAATCTAAAGATATATAGATTAATAATTAATTTACTTCTCTGTCAGTCGACTATAGATCAAAGCCTTCCTATAAAGAACTCTTCTTCACTCTTAAAAGAAGAATTAAAGGCTGTATTAACTCATGGTATAAAACAGTAAACATTCCTCGCTCATCAAACACGGTGTCAGAGCACGGACGGCTGCAGTCTGTGCTTGCAGGGAGAAATAACCCTGCATTACTAACTTAGCTGCTGCGTCGTCATGGCAACAGCCATGTGACTCAGGGCTGGTCATGAGCTGCAAACATCCTCCAACTATCTCTCTCCATCTCTCTCTCTCTCTCTCTCCCCATCTCTCTGCTTCCCACCACATGCTCTCTCGCCCAATCCGATGGCAGCGTCGCTGTCGGGTTTCATCCACTTGCAGAGGGAGGCAGCGGGGGCTTGGCAAGGCTCAACCTCCATCACTTTAACAAAACACACATATGGCTTTCACCGGTGGCGCACGGCTCAGATTCACAGAAGAAGAAATAGTGTGTTCATGTGGAGAGTAAAGAAGGTTTTGGTTGCCACTTTCAAGCTTTTTTTTTTTTTTTTTTACATTTTCTCAAGATACAGAGGTGCACTGACGGCTGAACCCTGGTCTGGATGTAATGAGTCAAAAAAACATTACGATATATGTTTCCTTTTTAAATAACTTCTCCTTGACTTCCGTGGAAGATATAATACGACCAATAAAGAAAGTGAACAAGAAGAAACAGTAACAAAAACGCTACATAATCATAGAACTAGGGGTGTAACGATACGTCTGAATCGATCTGTACCAAATATCATTTTTTAGGATTCGAAGCTTCGGTGAGAAATATTCGAAGATATTCGAAGATTTGCGGCGTAGCAGGCTGACGTGTTCTTCTGTCTCTATCTCCTTCGTTTCAGTGCCACTGACGCACTACTGTACATACAAACACACACACACACAAACACACACACCTCTACACACAACAAACAGCGATATCCGTCTGAGAATAACTCATAATAATTAATGTTGAATGTGAATAATGAATAATATTGTGGGATTATTCCTTATTTCATGAGCTATTTTGCAAATTAAACATTATTATTACATACTTATGTATAAAAAAACAAACAAAAAAAACCCCCAAAACAAACTGATTTAGAGGTTGATTACCATGGCAACGGTCAAAGCTTCAAAGCATTCAGGTCAGCCTTAATCAATATATATCGATTCAATGATCAACGATCCAATATCATCGATACATATCTTTAAAGGTCCCATATTGTGCTTATTTTCAGGATCATACTTCTATTTTGTGTTTCTACTAGAACATGTTAACATGCTGTAATGTTAAAAAAAAACTTAATTTTCCTCATACTGTCGGCCTGAATATGCCTGT
>CAKAOI010033460.1:12149-28278 GCA_916701655.1 Sebastiscus albofasciatus
CCGGAGGAGGGGGAGGTGGAGGGGGAAAGAACCAACCTCAGCTGATACAGCAACAGTCACCACAGCACCAGAGGGATCAAACCCAACATCAATCTCCAAACCAACAGCAGCAGAATTTAACAGAACTGGGAGATAACAGGAACAGTAGTGCTGGTGGTCGGCCACCTCGCCAGTATCAAGGCGGACATGGGCAGCAGCGCCAAGGAGGGCCCCCGCATCACGGATACAGCCAGAACCGGCGTTGGCACCACAATCAGAAAGGTCAGGGGCACGGACAGACGAACTCTTCAGGCGATAAAGGAGTACCCACGAGAACAACCAAAGACAGAGAGACGGAGAATGTAAAACCGGGCGACGAGCAGATCAGACCACCTCAAGACTACGGCAGCAGGAGTCCCAATGAGTCACCCAGACCTGAGTCAACACCCAATACCAATGCTTTCCCACATCTGACAGTTGGAAAGGAATCTCCCAACCCAGCAGGAAGTGGGAAGGCAAGCGAGGGCCAGTTGGAGCAGCCCAAAGTCAGCCTGCTGCAGTCGTCAAAGGAGAGGCTGAGGAGGAGACTAAAGGACAAGGTACCGAAAAGCTGCTTAGGGCCTGTCACTCAGTATTAAGGCAATCAGGACTAATGTGTATGTGTACACACACGCTACCATTTAGTCTTATAATTACTTTCATTATGTTCACGCACACACATGCACGGCCATTAATACACAGACACATTCTTTCACTGCCTTGCTTTAGTCATTCATCCACTGAGTTATTTAGCAGATTGACACACCCAGTCTGGCAGGAAGGTGAGCACATGTTCTCACCGAGGAGGTGAAGAAACTAAAGCGGCATTAGCTTAACCCTGTTTGATGTTTTCCACCGTGTGCACTAAACTGGCCAGTTAGCCAACTGTCTTGCTGCTCCTCAGCTTCCTCTTCCTCCTCTAACTCGTCACCATCAGGGTGGTTTGATTTGACAGCAAGGAACTCCCCAGCAGGCAGCGAGGCAGGAATTAATAAACAGCGACGTCAATGAATCAATGAATCAATGAATCAATGAATCAATAAGTCTCTGAGCCAGCTTTTTGCTTGATTAGGGCGAACTGAACTCCAGCTAATGATAGATTTATTTTGAAACTTATTTAAGCAGCTTTTTTTTTTATCATAGTTTACTGTCTGCACAGGGCTTTCACCTCAACTTTCCAGGTATACATAACTACCGCATTCATGTGAATTTGGTCAATATGTTATATGATGGGCTTTGTTAGGAATGTGGTTATATTCATACAGATCACTAAACCCCAAAAAAGATCTATCAAAATAGCACATATCACAACCTGATTGGGTTTCACATCATGGGTTATTGACATGAAAGCAGTGTGTCATTTGTCATGCTGGTGCAAACATTATATCAGTACAGGGATTCTCAAACAGGGGCACTTGTCCTCAATTCATTTGAAAAGAAAAAAACAACAGACATTGCAATTTTATTTTGAAAAATCGGGCTAGTGAGCTAGTCACTAGCCCGACGTGGCATTTTCCTTACCCCAGGCAATCGGGCGTTCCTTATTGTTTAGACCAAAAGTATGTTAAAAAATCTTTTTAGCAGTCTAACAGAGGAGTTGAAGTGGAAGCAGAAAGCAATTGATAAATGATTGAAATCGTTAGCTGAACGTTAAGGGGGCTCCGACCAGGATTTTTGGGGCCAGGCACCGATCGCTGGAAGCAGAATGGGCTGATCCCGATCACAGGGTCTGTTTGACGCCCTCTATTTATTGTGTAGTAATATTTATTTACACATTTAAATGTCTCACGTATTTTGCGTCATCTGATCGGCCTTTGTAGATACCACCGATCTAGGGATGCTAATTTTGAAAAATTCTTAACCGATAACCGACCTTCGTTAACCGATTATTAACCGACAAGAATTGTGCGTTGCATGCAGCGTTGCTGCAGCTGCATAATAGCGTTAATGGGTTAAAATGCTTAATGTCTGTTAACGGTTAAACGGTTAATTGTTAACATCCCTACACTGATCACATTATCTAGATGGATAACGGCCGCTTACGTTCGTTGGCCAAACGATCGGAGCACCTTTACTTTAAGTAACTGATGAACAGCTCAAATAGATAAAGGTCATGAATAAATGGTTGAGACATCCCCTCTTCTGCTACTCCAAATGGTAAAGTAGTAACACAAATGCAAACTTGACAGTTCAGTTCTATATAAGAAATATTGAAACAATACACTTTTATATAATCAATAGGGCTGTGTATTGGCAAGAAATTGGCAATATATGATCTGTTTCATGATACAGGGGTTACGATTCAATATAGTGCGATACTGTAAGCAAATCTAATTTTAGGAAAATGGTCATAGTATAATGAATAAAGTCATAGTATAATGAATAAAGTCATAGTATAATGAATAAAGTCATAGTATAATGAACGCACCACCATATGCATAAAATGTGAATAAAAATAGTTGACTTTTTGTATTCAATCAGAACAGTGAGACCTGCATTTATTACAGTCCCTGTAACTTCCAACATCATAGCACTACTTTGAGAGGACGCATCTCTTTGCAAATGAAATATATGATTGACTTCTTACACACAATAATCAACAGTGTTAAACAACATGCAGTTTAAAACCAATGGAGACATTTGGAAGGTGATGTCAATGAAATGTTGCGTGTAAATAAATGAAATCCAGCCACATTTCATCAGCTCATTAGACTAGTAACAGCCTTTAATCTGTCTGCTGTTCATATCCATGCTTCTCTAACTTAACTACTTAAGGAAGAAAGAGTTAGCGTACAACCAAATCACTGAATAAAACCACCTAGCTTGTGGTCAAACCTACCAATCTATCATGTTGAAACTGAATATCGTCACCTACCTACCACTCATGTCCTTTTCCATCTCCCATCTCAGGAAGAGGCTCGTGTGGAGGCGTCGGGTTCCGGATCGCAGAGCATGGACCGGCTGGTGGACCTTCTCAACAGCATGAGGAGCAACAGCAGCGGGGTGGAGCAGCAGCTGGCCTCCTTCATGGAGGAGGCGCAGTGCTCGGCGCGCTCCGAGGAGACCCTGGCTCAGGTGGTCAGCACCATCTACTCCAAGGCCGTGTCGGACAGGAGCTTCGCCGCCACGGCTGCCAAGCTCTGCGACAAGATGGCGCTGTTCATGGTGGAGGGGACCAAGTTCAGATCGCTGCTCCTCAACATGTTGCAGGTGAGAGCGCCGGGAGGGAGTCGGTTAGTTCAGGTGCTGCTTCAAGCTTTCCAAGCTCATTCATTTCATTTCACTTTAGTTAAAGTTAGTTGATGGAGTTTCCAGCAGGTGCTGAAAATTCTTTCAGCGGCATTTTGCTAAAAAAAAAACTCAATAAAATAGCTTACAGTAGTTTAGGCTATACAGCAGTTTACCTCAGACAGACTACCAGATGGTTCTCTGGGTCTCTCTCTAGGGGTTCTCCTGGTAGTTGGTCCAACTAATCCAGGGGTCAGCAACCTTTACTATCAAAAGAGCCATTTTAGGCAAAAAAACAAACAAAAAATCTGTCTGGAGCCGCAAAACATTTGATCATTGTGATGAAGGTAACACAGTTTATAGTCTAAGTATGTAGTATATAAGTCTAATGCAGTGAGGGCCCAAGTGCAAATGTACGACAGAGTATTAGGGCCACATTGAGGGAAAAACATCTGAGATCTACCGAATAAAATCAGAATATTACGAGAAAAAAGTCGTAATATTACGAGAATAAAGTCAGAACTTAACGAGAAAAAAAGAAAATAACACGTAAAATTACTATTTTATAATATTATGACTTTATTCTCTAAATCTCATATTTATTTTGTTTTTCTCAATGTGGTCCTAATACTCCATCGTACCATAGACCTACAACAATGATAAATAAAAATGTAAATGTAAACAAAAAAACAGTTATTCATTTCCATTTTTATAAATCCACAGGGAGCCACTGGAGAGGGGTTAAAGAGCTGCATGTGGCTCCGGAGCCGCAGGTTGCTGACCCCTGACCTAATCCATTCAAATCTGTTATTCCTACGTTTCTACTTTTACTTGAGTAAAGGATCTGTGTACTCCTCCCACTACTGCTCTGTTGCTGTAGGACACTGGCTACTGATCGTGCAGTACGCTGCTACCTTGATAATGAGCTGACAGAGCAGCTATAGTACATCATGGTTAAAAAATGAGCTGTGATATGACCGTCTCTACTCCCGTCTGCGCAGCACTGCTGTTTTGAATTTCATTGGATCTCGTCAGCTTGTTAGTTGTCTTCTGTAAATACTTTTATGCACTTATATATTTCAATATGCGTCACATTCTGACTCCCAGAAACATTTTTTGGGAATTCAAAGCTCCATTACGGGCTTGATGTGGGATCTTTGGGACTAGAAGTATACTAGTCTGCAACAGTTGATTTACAGTAAAGTCACAATTAGTCCTGAAACGCTGTCAATCTACAGTAAAAAAAAATCAGTTTATATATTAAATCGTTTAAAGTCAAGAAAACATGCTTCTAGTTCCAGCTTCTTAAATGTGCTGCTTTTCTCTGTTTTTATATAATCAAACATTAAATATCTGTTAAGCTGTTAGTCACACAAAACAATCAATTTAAAAGATGTCAACCGTGATCTCTGGGAGATTGAGTGGCATTTTCCACATTTTATAGACCAACTTTTCAATTGATAAAACTTAATCATCAGATAAAGCCATGATGACCCTGAAGAGTTTTTTACCTTTTGGATAAAACTACCTTTCATTATTTCACTAAAGTCTATTGCTTTACTTTTTAAATCCCTTTATAGCTTCCACACAAATATCCCAAGAAATTACTTTAAGCGAGATTTTTCAAAATGCCCTTATAAAGATCCTTGGAAGCTACCAGCCCTTTTTTCATCATCTTTAGTAGATGGTTTTTTGGCAAACCAGTATTTTTGTATCCAGTATGTTTTAAGAACTGTGTGTGTGATGCTGTAAATGTCAGTGGGCAAAGTAGCTAATCTAAACACCCAGGGGAGAGAGACCCCCCCCCACTACCTAACTGCACAGTTCCAGTCTTGCACCCATGATGAAAACATCCTCTCAGCCGTTATATATTTCACTGCCTCTCTCCCCCTCCTCGTCCCTCATGAGCTCTCTATTACGCCGCTCCCCCGTCTTATCGCCTCCCCTCACCCAGAACGACACGGGCCAGTGCCTCGTTACTTCTCCCTGCACACACTCTCTCTCTTTCTAACCATGCTTCACCCCTACCTCCATCCTGAGAGTCCGATAAACCTCCCCAGAGCACCAGACATTCTGAAAGACCTCCCGTTTCCTTCTCCTGCAGATGTTCTTTTCGACTGCACTCCTACACTTTTCTTTTTCATCCTCCCCTTCTGTTTTTGTTTTCCCATTAAAACACCTCTTTCTTTAGATGTTGACTTTTTTTATCCCTGACCCAGCAGTAGTGAATCCTACTTTTTAATCCCTTTCTACACTTTTTATTCATTCCCCCTTTTTCCACAGCTGTGTGGTCACCTCCTCTTCTTTTACTTCTCACTTTAATTCCCACTTCCCAGCCGGCACGGACCCCCTCCTCGTCTTTGACATTTTGGCTTTTTGCTTTAAAACGTTTTAAATGTCATAAGTGGGCTCATGAAGGCCGTCATTAATGCTGTTGCTCCCAGACCCCTGGATCTCAATATGGGGGCAATTAGTCTGTGTGTAAAAAGAGACGCCTCGGGGTTTGTTGTTGCTGCCGTTAAACGAAGTCAGACTGCTAATGCCGTTGGCAACCCTCCTCATCTTTTTTTAAAGGGACTGTTTTGTAAGAATCAGAAATGTCTTGTTATCAGCGACACCTGTGGCCGTTAAGTCAATGAAGTCAGCGTCCTGTTGCTCGTGCTTGTGTTCGCTCTACATAGACATGAACGAGCATCGCTCAAAACAGTGAGGAGACACATGTCAGCTAAAAGCACAATATCACTCTATATTTCAGCTGCTTGGCAGTAATGTTAGCTGACCAGACCAAGGTCTCTCCATGAATCAATGCTGATCCTAGTGTTGGTTTTTCCTGCCTCAGCCTCCCGACCGCGGTCGGAGGGAACAAGGAGACACCGGAGTTTTGGTCCGAGACGATAACGTTTCTCTCTGCGGAGCCCCGTCACTTCACAAGACACGGGAAACCTCTGTTGGTCTGGAGGAGCTGCAGCAGTTATTTCTGCACAAACGTCCACTGTACATTTACTAGATATTCTCAGAGCTAAACTAACTCTTCTGCAGTGTGGAGTGTGCGCGCATGCACGTGAGAGCGCAGCGAAAGAGCGAGAATGAGCGCGGTGTGTGAGTGAAGGCAGGCAGGCAGAGTAGCAGAGGAGCAGAGTACAGCAGAGACTCCGGTCCTGGAGACCAAAGCTACGGTCTCCTCCGCGTCCTCCGACCGCGGTCAACACTGTTTAACAGACGGGCTTCACCAGATACAACCAAGAGGTTTTGATGCTTCACTGTAGTTTGTGTTGAAGTCTGAGTCTGAACAGCGTAGCCACACACGAGCGCGCATGGGACACCGACCAGCAATGATTTATACGTGTAAGAAGTTACAGTTGCTTTAAATATGCTCGTCTTTTCCGTCGCTTCAGTCATCTTTTTCAGTATGCTTTGCTATATGTGTGTTTCCTGCCATTTTGCTGGCTTGTTGTCCAAGTGTTTGAATACTACGGCGATGTCCTTGGAGGTGTGTGAGTGTGTGTGTAGTTGTTTTTCACAGTGAGTTTTTCTTTTTGTTGTTGGATCCGTTCAAGGCCACACATTCTGTTTATGTACAAGCGGAGCTTCAGTGTAATTGTCTGTCGAGTACGTGAGAATATAAGCCGCTCGTGTTTCTAGTGCACTTCAGTAACAGGCAGAGTTCCTCTGACTGTTAATAAAGTTTCAGTTTAACCTGCCGTATAACATCTTTACAAGTGCGCATTACGCATTAACCCATATTAACCCCAACACTTTTACAGCACTGACACAGTTCACTACTCTTCACTTTCAAACCAAATTAACATATTCTCCTCCACTTCTGACAGATAAAAGAAATTCATGAATTTGTTTAATGTGCTTTTCAACTGCTTTTTGGCTTTAAGTACTCTAAGCTGCGAGGTTAATGTGTGCCACCTACAAAAACTCCAATCGGTGCGATAGCAGAGATGTTAATGGTGATTACCACCACCGCTGATGAATTTGTGAAACACTTAAATATCCACCAGCCTACCTACCTACCGCCTACTTAGAGCTTGTATTACATATTTACAAAAGCTGGATGGACTGTGGTGTTTGAGTGTGTTTTCCAAACTTAATATGCATCTGTGTTTTTCTGTCTCCCCACAGAGGGACTTCGCCTGTCGAGAGGAGCTCCAGCAGTCCGATGTGGAGAGGTGGTTGGGTTTCATCACCTTCCTGTGTGAGGTGTTTGGTACCATGAGGAGCAGCTCCGCAGAGCCATTCAGGGTGCTGGTGTGTCCTATCTACACCTGCTTACGAGAGGTCTGTACACATTTTTTATCAATAAGTATTACCGCGATTTTTATATTTTTAATGCCAGAATTGATATATTTGTGTCTATGGAAGGAAGTCTATAAGAAGGAAGTAACCGCTTTTATTGTTGTAGTCTGAGTAACAAGATGTCATATTCGTTCCGTATCCGCCAAACCAAAACACCACAGCTGGCCGCAACGAGGAAGTAAAACGACCTGCACCCTCACATGTTAAATCCAGCGTGGTAAACACTACACATCCAATAAAGGATGGAAACACTTTGGGTTTCACAAAGCTGCACGCTAACTCTGTCACGGACAGGAAACGTTATCGTATTGCGGTAATGTGCGGTTGAGCCGGCCGTCGCTCTCATCTCCGTGGTCATATCGGCCGACGCTACAACTGTAGAGCACCCAGATACTGACATTTCTGTTAAATGCATTCAAACGGCCCCGATGGAGCTGACCATGGATGGATAAAGAGAACGGAGCTGACGGGAGAGCTAGAGACGGACTTGGTGAAGTTAGAGGAATGACTACGCCCGGTTTTCAAAATAAGGTGTTAACAAAGAGAACTGTATATATAAAATACACCTATGGAAATAAGATTGATTGGATTATATTCACCAGAAGTATAAAACATTACACATCCCTTATAATTTTAAAAAGAAAATACCACTAATTTGTGTGGAAAATGTTTTATTCTTTGATTTTTGGGTTGCTGGAAAAACTGTAAAGAATAATTCCTGACGATGACTGATTTATTTGACTTCAGGACATCTCTGCTGAAAATCAATCATTTTTACTGTATAAATTGAGATATTTTTCAGATTAAAAGTCCCTAGAAGTGTATGATTCAACTTATTCCCATGGTCTAGTGCTAAAAAAAGTTAACAAAAATCACAATAAATCACAATATCGAATCGCAATACATATTGAGTCACACCAAAGAATCGGGAGATAGGTGTATCGCCCCAGCCCTCATAAGTATGTCAATGACCAATTGATCAACCCTATCCATGTGTTCCAGTAAGAGGAAATCTGTGTCTGTACATCTTGTCCGTTCAGATCGATCCGTGCACCGAGTTTCCTGTTTTTGACCAGACCTAGTCTAGACTCGAGACACCACAGCAGGGTTTGGTTAGTGTTGTAAACAGTCTGGACACCATCAGTTCCAGGAAAATGTGTGACCCCAGGTTCAGTTCTCATCAGCCGGTCATGCTCTGTTACGCACACTCCCTTTGGTCACCATGGAAACCATGTAGGGTAGCCACAGCAGACGCGCCGTGATACAGAAGTGGTTAACGGCCGATGGAATATTGAAAGGGGAAGTGAGGGGAAAGCGGAGGAGACTGCGGTTGGGTTGACAGTTACTGCAGAGGAAGTTTAGTGATGCAACGACAGGTAGAAGAGAAGAAGGGAGAGATGAATCATTTTTTAATGTTTGGTCTGAGAGGTAGTGAAGAAATAATGGCAGGTTTGAGGCACGTGCCCGGTAGTTTCACAACCCACGTCCACACCTCTACCGGTCTGGCACTCAACACACACACCCCGCGCCTCACTAACAAACACAACAATCAACACATAACTAATGCCATCCACGCCCTGTCTGAGCGTATGCCCAGGGCATTATCTCAGCTTGTTAGAGGGCTCCGCAACATGACCGAGGGTGTGGACGCACAATGTAACGACGGCGGTGTCACATTTAGCCTGACGGTGCTTGAGGTCAGAACACACCTGCGAACAATGTCAAAATATTTGTGTAATGATATGTGCGAATCTGTGCGTTTGTGGTCGCTAGACGTGCTTGTTCGTCAATCTCCGTTTCCCAGAGCCATTGTTCCTGATTTTTTTTTATCCATCTGCTGTTTTGTCTATCCTGTCGTAACATGTAGTTGTCGGATTCCAGCTTCAAGCTATGTGTGTGTGTGTGTGTGTGTGTGTGTGTGTGTGTGTGTGTGTGTGTGTGTGTGTGTGTGTGCGCGTGCGTGTGTGTGTGTGCGTGCATATGAAAGTATATGTGCCTGCTCGTGCGTGTGTATGGCAGTGCATTTTGCATCGGCTGTCCTCTGTAGTTGTAGCCTGCAGAACAGGATTATGTAACATCTGAGGTGTGTTAGGAAGTGTGTTTTTCGAGTAGGCTATACATGGCAGCTGTACATATAGTCAGTGAGCGCTGATCTCATCCATTCATGACTCACAAGCCAATGGTGTTTCTTTTAAATGCCACAATCCACGTAGATGCACTAAGTTAGCCACAAATGTTAATCCTACATTTATTGATATTTTTTTGGGCAATTTAAGAGCAGCATAAGCTGTAAACTGCCATGTTGTCAACTTTTAAGTTGCTATGGCAGAGATGTTAGTAAAAAAATGAAAAAAGAAACTTCTTAATTGAATATTTTAGACTCACTGTGATATTTGTGAAGCAAAAGTTTTCCTTGCTTTTGCTCATTCATTGAGCTTGCTACTGTTTCAGCTAGGGCTGTCAAAGTTGATAACACGTTAATGCCAATTAATTAATGCTACTAATTTCTTTAACGCATTAACACAACTTGCACTCCAAACTTTCGCTTTTGGCGAGGAAACACTGGCATGGCCATTTTCAAAGAGGTCCTTTGACCTCTGATCTCAAGATATGTGAATTAAAATGGTTCTATGGGTACCCACGAGTCTCCCCTTTACAGACATGCCCACTTTATGATAATCACATGCAGTTTGGGGCAAGTCATAGTCAAGTCAGCACACTGACACACTGACAGCTGTTGTTGTCTGTTGGGCTGCAGTTTGCCATGTTATGATTTCAGCATATTTTTTATGCTAAATGAGGTACCTGTGAGGGTTTCTGGATGATATCTGTCATTGTTTTGTGTTGTTAATTGATATCAAATAATAAATATATACCTACATTTGCATAAAGCAGCATATTTGCCCACTCCCATGTTGATTAAAGTATTAAAATACTTGACAAATCTCCCTTTAAAGTACATTTTGAACATAAAAATCGTGCAATTAATCGCCATTAAATATTTTAATCGATTGACAGCCCTAGTTTCAGCATGTTACTGTAGTTACATAGGTTGTTAAGAAACTTTGTGGTGAAAAAATTTTGAACAGCGATTGAGCCAATCAACATGTCAATTAAACAGCTTAAATACACTGGCAAATCAGAAATTCATATTTACGCAGACCATTGTATAAAAGTATGTAAAGCACAGCTTGTACTAAACTGCACAGGCAAGATAAAAACAGATTCTTATTATAATACTGTGCATTTAAAAAAGACAAAAGGAATCATCAAACATTTCTTTATTAAGGAGGAACAGTCCTACACAGCCAAACGGTCACGAAAAATCAGAAGGCAGGTAGCAGGGCACTCAAATTAACATATAAAACCATCTTTCACTGGCGTAATAAACCTACATGTGGCCCACAGGCGCCTTCATCAGGGTATTGGTTTGCAGTTGCACACTGCAGAAAGCATGTGCATACACTGTGTCTGGTGGTGACCTCAGGGCTATTTATATTGTGCCTCGGTATCAGTCTTTGAAAGTCAGCATGGGCCCTCGTAGTCTCATTCAACTCAGAATATACAGTATATTAGGACAATGATTATGCACATTTAAAAAAACTTTGAATATTTTTAGCATCAAGCAATTGTAAGTTCTGGTCCTGACACTAGATCTGCTGTTGCTATGCAACTATTGAAAATCCAGTTAAAGTTGAAGTAGTCATAATTTTAATTTTGAGCATGTCATTAGTACCCTGATGAAACTGTGTAACTGAAACTGAAATGTTATTTCTCTCAGCACTCGTACATAATTTGTTTTTTCTTTCAGCCAGCAGTATGATGACAGATTTCAAAATATACAAATATACATGCATCTGAGTAATTAGGTCAAACTGAAGGACAGATTAAGCCTCAGCATAATATTTAAATAAATAAGGATGTTTTTTTCTAGTTGACTTCACTGAGTCATTCATGGTGTTGCTGCCATTTTTGATGCATTTCTTCCATTCAGTGTTATAAGACGATCGCGGCTGTCCTAGATTTTCTTGCTTTTTATGTTCCTGATCAAATGTCTTTTGAATGAAAATACTGTAAATGGAAATCACACAGAATCCCCGTGTTTCCCTGTGTTGACAGCTTTGATTGAGCTTTGATTATGTAACTAACCAGTTTCAACAGAGAGACTCTGTGTGTTAAGTAGTCTCACAGAAACGGGTTTTCTCTGCAGCTTCTACTTAAAAGTGCTCTAAATGATATCTAGAGCATTAACATAGCAGCAAACAATTATTTGCTTGTAATTCGAGCATCTCCTTGCTTTGTTGACATTGCCGGGCTGGCCACGCGCTTTTTTGTGCTTTTAGTGCATGTGAAAGTCTACTCCAAGGTGCTGGAAAGGAGTGTTCGGCCGATAGTCGAACCTCGGATCAAAGAGGAACAATGCAGATTCTGTCCTGGCTGTGGAACAACGTACCAGCTCTTCACTCTCGCAAGGATCCTGGAGGGGGCCTGGGAGTATGCCTATCCAGTCTACATGTGTTTTGTGGACTTGGAGAAGGCGTATGGCCAGGCTCCCCGGGATATACTGTGGGGGGTGCTGTGGGAGTATGGGGACTTCTTAGGGCCATCCAATCTCTGTATGCCCAAAGCGAGAGCTGTGTTCGGGTTTTCGGCAGTAAGTCGGACTTGTTTCCGGTGGGGGTTGGCCTCCGCCAGGGCTGCGCTTTGTCACCAATCCTGTTCATGATATTCATGTACAGGATATCGAGGCGTAGTCGAGGGGAGGAGGGTTTGCAGTTTGGTGTGCTGAGGATCTCATCGCTGCTTTTTGCAGATGATGTGGTCCTGTCCAGCACTCACTGGATCGGTTTGCAGCCGAGTGTGAAGCGGTTGGGATGAGGATCAGCACCTCTAAATCTGAGGCCATGGTTCTCAGCAGGAAACCGGTGGATTGCCTACTCCGGGTAGGGAATGAGTCCTTACCCCAAGTGAAGGAGTTCAAGTACCTTGGGATCTTGTTCGCGAGTGAGGGGACAATGGAACGTGAGATTGGCCGGAGAATTGGAGCAGCAGGGGCAGTATTGCATTAGCTTTACCACACTGTTGTGACGAAAAGAGAGCTGAGCTGGAAGGCAAAGCTCTCGATCTACCGGTCAATCTTCGTTCCTACTCTCACCTATGGTCATGAGGGCTGGTTCATGACCAAAAGAACTAAACCACGGGTACAAGTGGCCAAAATGGGTTTTCTCAGGAGGGTGGCTGGCGTCTTCCTTAGAGATAGGATGAGAAGCTCAGTCATTCGTGAGAGACTCGGAGTAGAGCCGCTACTCCTTTGCGTTGAAAGGAGCCAGCTGAGGTGGTTCAGGGATCTGGTAAGGATGCCCCCTGGGCGCCTCCCTGAGGTTTTCCAGGCACGACCAGGCTGGGAGGAGGCCACAGGGAAGACCCAGGACTAGGTGGAGAGATTATATGTCCGCACTGGCCTGGGAACGCCTCGGGATCCCCCAGTCAGAGCTGGTTAATGTGGCCCGGGAAAGGGAAGTTTGGGGTCCCCTGCTTGAGTTGTTGGCCCGCGACCTGACCCAAGATAAGCGGTTGAAGACGAGTGAGTGAATTGCATCATGAATGATGATATTAGGCAGAGACATCGTAGGCAGAGAGAGGGACATCATTTACGCGGCTTTTTGGGTGTGTAGTCTTTCTAACAACAAACTCGTCAAACTGCGACTTTCTTGACTTGCAAAATTATCTTTTAAATCGACAAACATCATACTGTATGTGGGATTCGTGGCGCGATTCAAGCGGGATCAAATAATATTTGTCTCTCGCCGTTGACTATCGTACATATTTCTTATTTCCAAAATAAGGTCCGGTGGTGGTCCACCGGAAGGGGAGGGACTTTGCCTCTCTATAAAATTGCTCCCAATCTCGCATTCAGTACCTTTAAAAAAATGTAGGTAATGTGGAGCGATTAATGTATGTTATTGTGTAGGAGCTACGGAGAAGTGCTATCGCATTGGAGAATGGACGGAGAAAAAAAAAGCTATCGCAGTGGATAGGAGAACTGATTAGATGAGTATAGATTAGACCATTTTAAAGCTATCGAGCAAAAACTTCACCCTGGGCTCCCCAGAGAACTCATTATGAGCTAATCCTGCATGTCACATAGCTCTCCTACTCCGGGAACGACGAGACTTTAGTTCCCACATCAAACAGCCACACTGTCACCACACCCGTCGAAGCATACTGAGGAGCTGACGTCTGCGCAACTGCTGGGCTTGAATGATAGGTGGAATACCATTAAGCTTACAGCGTGGAAATAACAAGGCCAGCTCGTATTGAGTGTGGATCATAGCATCGGATGGTGGTGATCCTTGTTTCTTTTTCAGTTATGAAGATTCAGATGACAGATCCTTTCCATTTTTTTTTCTCTTTGAGCTCTTTTTTCTAAAGCAAGCGTTTAAGCATACATTAGTTTGTCTGTGTATGGAGTTCTAATACAAGTAGGGGTGTAACGATACATTTTTACAACGATACGATACGATTTACATGGTTCCGATACGATTCAGGACGATATTTGGCTCATCTAGAGCAATACGATACGATTCAATGATTTGAAATCGATACAGTAACTTTTTTTTGCCAAAAATTCAATCAGTGTGACGGTGAAATAAATATCTGATACTGGTCAGGATTCCTAAAAGTTTTTCTTGTAAGGGAATCAGGGATAAATTAATTATGGATATAAACAAGTAAACAACGATTAATGGCAAATACATACACCTTTTATTTGAAAAGTAAAAAGTGCAACTGCAGGACCAGCTGATTCAGTTCTCAAGATACAAGGCAGTGCAATATTTAACACAAAGTATAATAAACAAACTTCTATTCAAGTTAAATGAACAGTGGTTTAACCTGCTGCTTCTGTCCTCATTTTCAATATAAACTGTAGAGCAATAATACAAAGATCAACCGCTGATAGTGATCAAACAGCTGATAGTGATCAACCGCTGATAGTGATCAAACAGCTGATAGTGATCAACCGCTGATAGTGATCAAACAGCTGATAGTGATCAACCGCTGATAGTGATCAAACAGTTGATAGTGCTCAAACAGCTTGTGACAATAATCATTCCTATACAAACGCTGTTTAAATAATCTACTTATAATAATCGAGTAGTCCACCTATAGAGTTCATTTGGGCTCTTTTCATACATGAAAACATCTGTAGAAACATTTTAAAACTACATT
The DNA here is from genome assembly GCA_916701655.1 of Sebastiscus albofasciatus. Classification (NCBI taxonomy): domain Eukaryota; kingdom Metazoa; phylum Chordata; class Actinopteri; order Perciformes; family Sebastidae; genus Sebastiscus; species Sebastiscus albofasciatus. The sequence goes on from CAKAOI010033460.1 coordinate 26,931, forward strand.
TGACTAACGTTAGTTGAATGTCTGCTCTCTGGCTGGATACGTGAGGCTGATGCTGCGTGATGCACATAGAGTAGATATGATGGGGAAAAGGAAAGTCATTTTCTCTGAATGAAAAAACAACAGTGCACGGGGAAAGCGCCTGTGGGTGAAGCCGCCCCGTTAGTTGAATGTCTGCTCTCTGGCTGGATACGTGAGGCTGATGCTGCGTGATGCACATAGAGTAGATATGATGGGGAAAAGGAAAGTCATTTTCTCTGAATGAAAAAACAACAGTGCACGGGGAAAGCGCCTGTGGGTGAAGCCGCCCTCGTCTCATGCAGACCGGTGCTCATCTCCCTCCAGCCGCTACCGGGTGAGAGAGGAGTCCTCGGTTCCTCCGAATGCACGCCATGGATGCGTGCTCGCGCTGCAGAGAGCAGAGCTGGCAACCCGGCGCATGTCTGGAGAACCTGAGTTTTCTTTACTAATACAAGTGCTTAAAAACACTTTCATATAACGTTTGTCGTCCTTAAATACAAGGTGCTAATCCTTAATATCGATACAATCGATTTTTGCGTTTCAAATTGATTTTATATTGATATACGTCTCCCGTGAAGGACAACTTGCTGAGCACCTATCGATGTAGTTGTATCGTAGGAATATCAATCGATACATTGATTTAGTAGATGAATCGTTACACCCCTAAATACAAGTGTTAAAATGAAACCGATTTATTTTTTTTTTTAGTTCTCTGGCTTGTATGCATGCAGTAGGTGGGCTCCATTAGTTAGCCGGGTCACCTCTAGCCAACTCAAAAACAAAAACACTCGCTACTGTTCAGTTTGATCCTATTGATTTAAAGGGACTGTTTGTAACTTCTTCTTACGCGCTCGTGTGTGGCTACGCTGTTCAGACAAGACTCCAACACAAACTACACAGAAGCACCAAAACCGCAAAGTTTTATCTAGTGAAGCCCGTCTTGAAAAACAGTGTTTTTTTGGGGGGGGTTTCACGTGGGGGAGACTGTAGCTTTCGACTTACTGTACTATGAGGTTTTTTTTTTTTATCTTTTTTCAACATACAATACTTTGACATTTTGTTTTACATACTATATTACTTTTTTCGACATACTATAGTATGTACTATTACTTTTTTTTACATACTATACTTTGACTTTTTTCGACATACTATATGATGACTTTTTTTCAACATACTATATTATGTACTAATACTTTTTTTCGACATACTACACTATGACCTTGTTTTTCGACATACTATACTATGAGGGGTTTTTTTAACTCTTTTTCGACATACTCTATGATCACTTTTTTTTATATAATATGAGGGTTTTTTTACTCTTATTTTTATA
>CAKAOI010033469.1:7694-32532 GCA_916701655.1 Sebastiscus albofasciatus
TTTGTGCAGAAATAACTGCTGCAGCTCCTCCAGACCAACAGAGGTTTCCCGTGTCTTGTGAAGTGACGGGGCTCCGCAGCGAGAAACGTCATCGTCTCTGACCAGGTGCCGGTATCTCCCCTGTTCCCTCTGGCCACGGTCAGGAGGCTGAGGCAGGAAAAGCGAACACTAGGATCGGCAGTGATTCATGGAGAGACCTTCGTCTGGTCAGCTAACATTACTGCCAAGCAGGTGAACTATAGAGTGATATTATGGTTGTAGCTGACGTGTGTCGCCTCACTGTTTTGAGCGATGCTCGTTCATGTCTATTTAGAGCAAGCACAAGCGCGAGCCCGACGCTGACTTTCGTTGACTTAATGGCCACAGGTGCCGCTGTTAACAAGCATTTCTAATTCTTACAAACAGTCCCTTTAATTGTAGGAAAAGACTAAAAGTGCTCACTCAATACAAACTACACATCCTATTTTTTATTGAAAAAAATGATAACACACAAAAGAATTCAGGTAAATAGTAGCAGCACATACACAGAACAGATAAGTACACATGAGCATAAGATAAAATATTTTATATACAAACAAATTAAATCTGAGGTTTCAGAATAACAATAATAATAACTTTCCTATAGCCTATTATTATTTTATTGTTTAGTAAACTGAGTGAGTCGAGTAGAGAGTTCAATTATAAGAGAAAAGCAAGCCCACTTTTTATTATATTTGATAAGAGTGACAAATCTCCCTTTAAGGTACATTTTGAACAGATAAAAAATGTTCGATTAATTTGTGATTAATCATGATTAATCATTGACAATCATGTGATTAATCGCGATTAAATATTTTAAATACAAACAAATTAAATATGAGATTTAAGAATAATAATAATAATAATAACAATCCTACAGCCTATTATTATTTTATTGTTTAGTAAACTGAGTGAGTCGAGTAGCGTCAAACTCTATGAGAAAAAGATAAAAAACTTTTTTCCTGTTTGTGAATGAAATATTTGGGCACAAAACTACTCATCCCATGATGCTTAGCGCGGGAGGGCAGGAAACACGTCATCACGTCGCCTTACGTCACCTTCAGCTGTCAGACTTTGGCCACCCCTAAAAAGTGCAGGTTTTTTTGTTAGCAAAACTAAAACTCGGAACTGTACAACAACACGGTGCAGCGACTTGATTTAAAGTTGTGCATTCGTCTGCTAAGCGATCATTGAACGACGATTGAAGCTGCAAAGATTGCACGAGGTTTTTAAAGGCTGCTGCTTGTGTGTGTGTTTTTTTGCACAAGCCAGCAGCGATCCTGAGCGGCTGTAAAGCTACAGAGATAGATGCAGGGAGGGAGGGAGTAGAAAAGTCTTTGTGCTTCCCTTCCCCCTCATCAAAGCAAAGGGGAAATGTCTCTGTCTAAAGGAGGTAAGTGCTGCTTTTTTTCTACCACTCTTTTATTGTTTATTTTAACCAAACAAACCGTGCATTTATGTTAAATAAGGAGCTGCAGTTTGAAGTAATTTAAGCTAGCTAGATGTTTGTAACCTTGCCAGGTGGAAAAGCTGCATGTGTGTGAGAGAGGAGAGAGAGGAGAGGAAAAAAGCAGCTAGCCAGCATGTCTTTTTCCTGCTTTCTATATCATTATGGAAAAGATTTGAAGGTGTTTTTATCAGAACTGATAGTGTGTTCAAGCTAAATGCTACACTTCTTTGTGTAAAGTTGTTGTTGTGGTTGGCTAAAAGCATTTACACGATAAATAAAAGGTTGCCAGGTTGTAAATTACCAACACAAGTTGTGCCCCTCAGCTCAGCTGGGATTCACTCTCTCTTTGGGTTAAAGTGGAGCTCACTGGGACCACAGGTGTTTTTACTTTTTGTTGGCCTACTGACTCATGACTGATCGATTGTGTGTTGGCAAGAATCTGGCGATACGATACTGATACGTATCGTGATACAAGGATACTGTAAACAAGGCGATATATTGTGATTTTTCTGAATGTAATTTTGGGACAACTGTCATAATATAAAGAACACACCAGGAACACACCAGGAATGAACTATTTAGCACTAGACGAAAATAACATTTTTACAACATGCAAAAAAAAATGCATGTTTTTTGCCCATGTGATTATCATAAAGTGAGCATGTCAAGTGTTTGTTGGCTTGATTTTAATGTGTTTTGCATGATATTATGTTATGTATTTATGTATTTTATTATTTTGTATTTATTTATGTTGTGGCGTCTGAAACTTTAATGTATGTTTAAATGCTGCTGTCTTGGCCAGGTCTCTCTTGCAAAAGAGATTCTTAATCTCAATGAGTACTATCTGGTTAAATAGAGGCTAAATAAAACATTTAAAAAATGTCTGTAAAGGGGAGACTCGTGGGTCCCCATAGAACCCATTTTCATTCACATATCTTGAGGTCAGAGGTCAAGGGACCCCTTTGAAAATGGCCTTGCCAGTTTATCTTCGACAAAATTTAGCCTATGTTTAGAGCGTTATTTAGCCCCCTTCAAGACAAGTATGACATCGTTGGTACCATTGGATTCCTTAGGTTTTTCTTGTTTCATGTGATGGCAGTATCTTCACTCTAATTTTAACTCTAAGTTGGGCTATTATCGCCATAACGACAGCCCTAATTGATACACATGAGTATCGCGATATCATGTTTTATGATACTGTATCGATTCTCCAAAATGCAGCATTGATTTTGAATTAACCTCTTAAAAATCCGCAGAATCCATCGGTACCAACCAGGTCATACTTGCATGTCGTGAAGAAGGCTAAATAATGCTCCAAAGTTACGCTGAATTTTGGCGAGGACAAAGGGGTTCCTGTGACCTCTGACCTCAAGATATGTGAATGAAAAGGGTTCCATGGGTACCAACGAGTCTCCCATTTACAGACATGCCCACTTTATGCTCAAGGGTCCCCTCGCCAAAATTTTTACACGTTTGGAGCGTTATTTAGCCTCCTTCACAACAAGTATGAAATAGTTGGTACCACTGGATTCCTCAGATTTTTTAGTTCATACGGTATCTTCACTGTAGCTTTAAAACTGAGCCCGCTACAACCTGCGAAAGATCGAATAGTGGCCAGGCCCGACGGTAGACCGTCAGATTTTTTAGAGGTTAATTAAGTAAGGGATAATGTCCAGCGAGTCGGTCATTGTTGTGAAAGACACCCCGACATCGCCCTGAAGGGGTTTCAACAATGACCCCGCTAGCTGTACATTATCCCGCTTATTACACGGCTACTTACTTAAGAAATCACTAATTTGACACAAACAACTTTCCGCTAGAGTCCGACATCAGAACTGCGTCCATAGTAACGTTTTTTTTTTCACCCCCGTGGTGTAAATTCCTTTCTTTTTGTAAATCCGCCAAGGAACCATGGCGCTATCACACACTTGGCTTCCGCCAGTGAGTCTGTGCTGTGTAATCACTGTTGAATAAAATACACACCTTGGAAAAATCAAGGTCTTTCCTCTGCGTCACACATACACACACACACACACACAGCACGATGATGATGTCAATTTACATTTCAAGTTCACCGCTTGTGCTGTTACACAATCATACTAGCGTTGCCATGGTCGGGAGTACACACTGTTTTGAGAGGGCTGTGCAGATTGGCTCAGGCAATCACAGCCTTTGGCCTACCATGGCATGTTTTGACTTGCAGCACCAATACCTAGTGCAGCCTCTCTTTTGTTGACAGTTCACTGGCTGCAAGCAGACTCTCTATAGCTGCTACACAGGTTCTGTGCTGTAATTATTGTGTGCAGGCCCGATGTGTCTCTGCGAAAGTCTTTTTCTGGCCTCTGCAAGGAGTTGTGGTCAATAAGGGAGGAGTGGGCCTTAAGTGCATTGCATGGTATTGCTGAGGCATGTTTGGAGATTGGGTTCTCCCTAACAGCACTGATAGGATAGGGTGGTGTGCAAGATTATATGTGCATGAGTCATCCTTTTTCTGTATATGGACCCACTCTAAGGCTGGAGCTTCCTGATGGTGACTCGCCACACAGCTATTGACACTTTGATCCCATGCACAATCCAGAAATTCTTGTTCACGTTGCGTATGTATCACCGCAATCTCTCCGGGGTAGTTTCCACTGAACATCTTTCTAAGAATTACTGCATTTCCTGTAAAAGCGCACAGAGTCACCACCACCACTGTCTGTAGCAGCCGATGATAGTGATAACTCCAACACAGCTTCAGCAAAAATATTGATTTGTTTAAGACACACTGATCAATACTTACACCACAAGTATAATAAGTTTACTATGAAATACTTAAGCTTCATGAAGCTCTTCCCATGTGAGGAACAATGTGCAGTGTAGGTTGTTTTTTTTGTATAAAATGCAGAATGCACCTTGTGCTATATTTAGATATAAAACAAGGTTTCAATGCACATTGATATAAATGTTTAATTTCAGGATATACCACAGACAATGGCATAGATTACAAGCAAGCACTGGGAAATGGTATCTGTGCATGCATGCATTTGTCATGCACTGCCTCAATGTACTCTGACTGCAACTTAGTAGGGGTGTAAGAAAATATGGATACTAGGGCTGTCAATTGATTAAAAATATGTAATCGTGATTAATCACTTGATTGTCCATAGTCAATCGCGATTAATCACAAATTTGTATCTGTTTAAAATGCACCTTAAAGGGAGATTTGTCAAGTATTTAATCCTCTTATCTACATGGGAGTGGACAAATATGCTTGCTTTATGCAAATGTATGTATGTAGTTTCATGTGATGCCTGTATCTTCACTCTAACTTAAAGCTGAGCCCGCTACAACCTAAAAGACGCACTATTATTGCCTTAACTTTGACAACCCCTAATCGATACACATGAGTGTCGCAATATCATGTTTTACGATACTGTATCAATTCTCCAAAACGCTGTATTGATTTTTAATCAACCCCTTAAAAATCCGCCGAATCCATTGGTACCAACCACAACCAGGTCATACTTGCATGTCGCGGAGGACGCTAAGTAACGCTCCAAAGTTATGCTGAATTTTGGCGAGGAAAAAGAGGTCCATTTACCTCTCACTTCAAGATATGTGAATGAAAATGGGTTCTATGGGTACCCACGAGTCTCTCCTTTACAGACATGCCCACTTTATGCTAATTCCATGCAGTTTGTGGCAAATGCAGTACAAATGTGAATGTAAAGCTGAGACTCCATAGTCTCCATAGTAGCCATTTCACATAGTGACTTTTCTTTACTCAGATTTTATACAAATGGTGGTGTGTTCTTTATACTATGACAGTTTGACTAAAATTTAATTTGAATCCTAGTTTGCAGTATTGCAATGTATTGAATCGTTACCTCTGTATCATGATACGTATCGTATCGCCAGATTCTTGCCAATACACAGCCCTACAGCTGCGGTTGATGTCATGGCACGATTATGTCTGATCAGGGCTCAGTTGGAGGACCAGGCCGGTCCCGCAACAGAAAGCTGTTCCTCAGTTGGCCCTGATGGGGGACAGCAGGCAGCAAGCAGGCCAAGTGAAGTGACATCATATTTCCCAAAGGGTCCTGACAGTTGTTGTGTTTTAGGCGGATGTGTGCAGTCTGACTGGCTGTGAGTCATATCCCACCAAACACTCCCGGCTGCGGGCTCGCTGCACGCACCGCCACCTGAGAGGAGCTAGTATTTCAAGTCCATTAATATTTCACAGTAAATATGTCTAGCAGTAACTCAGACTTAATTTAAACAAACAAAAACTGCATGTGTATAGTATAATTCAAACAGCATGTCAGGTGTTTTTTGTACTGCCATGTTCGCATGCTACACTAATTTTGGTCCATGAACAAAAGGCTGTCTTATTTGTCAGGTCATCGGAACGCTTTGAGTGCTCGCACTTTATCCCACGCAGAGGAAACGCAAAATCTATTTTTGACCGAGCATGTGTGAGTAAATCACACTTCAATCTCTCCCCTAGCACATGAGACTACCGTAGTCTGTCCAGACACTGTAGGCCTATTTTAGGGCTGCAGCACAAAATGGACCTGTCTGACGTTGCAGTGCCATAGAATCTGAAAATCTCTGTAAAACTTCACTTCCCTTCCAGCTTATTCTGGCAAGGAGGGGTTTACCCAATCGTACTTCCTCCACACTGGAGTATTGTGACTCACTCAATGGCAAACACAACCCCACAGTAATAACGAGAGCTGGTGCATTTGTTCTGAAGCGAAGGTGCTTGTGCATTAAACCAGTTTCTCTGAGTATTCCCTGAGTAATTGCACAGCCCGGCCCAAGCCCTGTGTGCAACAGGACAAGAGCAGGAAATAACCAGCCGGGTCTGAAACTGTTTCTCATCATAATCCCAGTGGGTGAAATTGTGGCCAAGTCCTTCCTAGCACACACACGCAGATAAAGGTCAAGAAAAGTGCTCTGTTTTTCCTGGCGACCTCGAACACGCTGAACACGAGTGTCCGTGTCCAAAAAGTTGTTTTTCATGTGTTGCTGCTGCCCGGTAGCTGTGTCATTCTGGCAGGGACTCGCGGCCCCTTGTGGGAAGTCCCAGAGGCTGCTGGTAAACTGTGTTTATGAATGAACTCACTGCTGTCACGGATTTAACACAGAACGCTCCCGGAGCTGCACAGTTCACGACACCATACTCAGATATGAAAAAATGTAAACTTGAGATTGGATGAAAGAAAAACAGTCAAAAAGGAAAAAAAAAAACATTAATAGTTAATTTGATAGCAGTTATCGTAACAGCAAAAACTTCCCCTGCACCCCCCCTCCCTTCCTTTTGAGTCATCATACCGATGTCGATTAGTCATTTAGTCCACCTTCTCCCTACTGCAGGGCCTCAGCTCTGAGTACACCTAATCTCCAGATAGATAACCGATCGTTTGTGTCAGACAGGCAACTGCAAATTGATTGTTACCTTGGAAAAACTCTTCACCACCACACAATAGAATAAAATCCCCTATCAATAGACCGGTGTGGATGTATTAAAAACAAGCAAAGTCCATTTAGTTGGCACTTAATGGCCTGAATTAGACTGTTGTGGCAGACCTCTGCTCTAAACTCATAAGAGTCTGTAGATGTGAAGTCCATTTGTCTCAGTCCTTCTACAAAACACTGCGGCTCATACTGGCTTGTGGTTGTTACTAAATACAGCTTTATTGATCCCTGTTTGTGTGTCATGGAGCTGAGATGGTAATGGTTTTCTAATTTCTTGTCTCCAAGGGAAGAAGAAGAACCCTGGGCTGAAGCTGGCCAAAGAAGTGTTTGCACAGCCCGCACCAGCAGCAGCAGCGTAAGCCTCCTTTTTCTTTTTTTTTTTTTTTACAATGACAGCACAGCAGCCATACTATCCTAAGAGGGTCTCAAAATCAGAGCCAGAACGCTAAAATGGCTGGGACAACATATCGGCCCGCTTTGAGCGGTTTTAGGATTATTATTGCAGCTATATCTGTATCGGTGTGTATTAGGGCTGTTAACGAATATTCTAAATTTGAAGAAAAAAAATAGATATTAGAATATGAAAATTAATATTCAATTGTAGAAAAAACAAAGCACTACTGCAGGTTTCTGCCTCGCGTGCACTGAATGCACCGCGTGATGGGAGTCACACAACGTCACTTTCATTAATTCAAAATGAAATGTAACTTTAGGAGAAGCTGAACGAGGAATAACTCAACAAGAACTGTAATGATGGCAGATAACTCGGCTGCAGAGAGAGACACGGTGTCCTAAGAGCGTCACGTCACGTCCCGTGTAGGCTTGTCGATGTTATCGGTGTTACACGGTGGCCGGGGACACACCGATTACATTACGTACCCACCGCCCCCGCTGTCGTTTTGCTTTTTTTACGGAAATAAAACCCATTTAGTTAATTTTGGCGTATCAGCGCTGTGTTATCATTACAAAGTCGGATGACGTCACGTCACGTAAACAAACAAAGCTCGAGGTCAGACTGGAGACGTAACTACTTAAAAGATGGGTGAGCAGAGCTCGAGCTTAAGGATGCCCCGTCATCCCAGGACTGAAAAAAATATGATCGGGGAGGATGAAAATTAATTTGGGGACTAGTTTGGGACGAGAGTTGAAAGTAAAATACCCATTACATTACAATGAACGCCGATGTAAATGCACGTTTTGTCGCCTAATGACGACCAATAAAGAAATACAGAAATTTAGCTCTGACTTAAATAAATTTTTGCTTCAAATGAATCTTAAAAATGCACTAATAAATGTGCACAGTTTCTCTTAAGAGTGTGAATATTCCATTACTGAGTATTAAAACCGACCACACACTGTTGCTCATGCTTGAGTGTTTCTCTGTTTCCCTGCAGGCCGCCTCGAGATCTTGACTCAAAAGCTTGCGTCACAATTGGAGATCAGGTAAAGTCGGCTCTGTGTTCATGCTGTTCTGCTGTTTCCTCTCCCGAAACGCACACATCAATGTAACTTCTTCTTCCTCTTCTTGTCCAGAACTTTGTGGTGAAGGCCGATGACTTGGAGCAGATTGAGGAGCTGGGCAGGGGGGCGTACGGGGTGGTGGACAAGATGAAACATGTGCCCAGTGGTGTTATCATGGCTGTCAAGGTGGGCTGCTACTCCGGTTACCTGATCTTTAAACGCACCATGCTTTTTAAAATAGTTCCGTGACTCACTGATGTATCCAACATATGAGCTCATTTGGGTCAGATCTATCGGATCTATGACATGTTATATTGAGGAGGGGGGTTTAGGATAATGGACACCGTTTGATTTTAAAATCTATCTTCCTACTGTGTCCGCAGAGGATTCGTGCCACCGTCAACACTCTGGAGCAGAAGAGGCTTCTGATGGACTTGGACATTTCCATGAGGACGGTGGACTGCTTCTTCACCGTGACCTTCTATGGCGCCCTCTTCAGAGAGGTGAGTAAACTATGATACATATGAACTCCTGCATATGTCGAGTGTGTGATCATCTTGTTTCTTATTTATTTTTGTTTTTTTCAGGGGGATGTTTGGATCTGTATGGAGCTGATGGACACGTCTCTGGATAAGTTCTATAAGAAGGTTATAGAGAAAGGAAAAGAAATCCCAGAGGACATCTTGGGCAAGATCACAGTAGCAGTACGTCCTGTCCCTTTTTTTTTTACACAACAAGTATCATTAAAACTGGGCATACTGTATGATTTTAGTCCAGCAGAGCCACGAGCCGATTCCTGAACAACAGTGCCTTTTTTCTACCTTTTTTTCTTCTTCTTCTATCAAGATAACAATGTAGGCTACAATAGATATAGTAAAACGTAGCTAGCTTACCTCCAATTCTCTCTGCAAAATGGACAAGCCATACTGTCCACGTCTTCCTCCCACCTGCGAGTCCATATACGCCGCCGCCTCTTTTTTAGGACGTTTCAGCAGACAGGATGGCACAGATGATCAAGGCAGCACATTTCTGCACAACAAATCATTATTGGCAACCGTCAACAGCCAGAACGGCTGGCAGTGACTATTTTATACGTACAGCTTGAGCACTCAGGTCGTGGCTGACGATCGGACCATACAGTGTGAGCACATAAATCGTGAGATTTGGCTTCACATCGCAAACCATCTACCCGTACAGTAGGAGCAGGAATTACACAACAGCATTTCTAAAATCGTACAGTTAATGCCCAGCTTAAGATATCAAGTGCGTTTATATGTACATTAACCTTTTCCACTCCACTCCTCTTTTACATGCTCACATTAACGATGGCTCAGTTCCATTGAGTGTCCTGTTAAGAAATTCCATTGAACCAGCATATACAGTACCTCCCTTTAGTGGAATGCAGCTATCGTTTATGTTATTGAATGCACCTGTGCTTTTGCTACTATGACATTTCAAAATGTCAGTGTTGTTATTCTTCTACTTAGAAGTAGCTCTGTGGGCTGACGCTGCGTTCACCAGTTACTTATATATTTGTTGCCTTTAATAAAATATGTATGACTCCAGGGAAATAACATTTAATAAGCAGATCATAAAACAAATAATTCATTGAATTGATATATTTTCAACCTTTTTTTATTTGTATTAATGTGCATGTAGAACCCTTGTGATCATGAGATATCATGTACAGATAAAGCTCTTGAGGCATTCAACCTTTTTCCTTCATTCTCTCCACAGATCGTCAAGGCATTAGAGCACCTGCACAATAACCTGTCAGTGATACACAGAGGTAATCACATCATCAGAGTATACACAGTTTTCAATTTCCTGTTTATGTTTCTCTTTGTTGGTTTGCTGGTAGGGCTGCACAATTATAGCCAAAATGATAATCACGATTATTCATTGATTTTAGCGTCAGCGTATTTTTATTGCACTTTCGCATTCAAATAAACAGAGCACAGTTTTCAGCACTGACATTGCAATATTTGTTCTGCTATATATATATTCCAATATGAAGAAATACAGGAATATTCACCCTACCCCTTTGTTAGCTACAATTTAAAGTTAAATGCTTCAATTTGGTGCACTTTGAGAGCAAAATTAGCAACATTAAGAGGATAGATAAACAATTTTATGCTCTCAATTTAATCAGAAACACATTGGATGTATAGATAATATCTAAAAGTGAAGCCAAAACATCTTGATCGCCAGCTGGTGGCTGACTTGATATGCAGTTTTCTATGAGCAGAATTTAATTTTAAACGTCAATATCGCAGTCGATCGTGTTCATTTAATTGTGGAAAGCCGAAATCGTGCCCGCGATTGATATTGGATTAATTGTGCAGCCCTATTTGCTGGTTCTCTCTCATCATTTTCACAACAATGTCTCTCTCCAGATGTGAAACCCTCCAATGTTCTGATCAACACCGAGGGTCGAGTGAAAATGTGCGACTTTGGCATCAGTGGCCACCTGGTGGACTCTGTGGCTAAAACAATGGATGCAGGCTGCAAGCCCTACATGGCGGTAAGAGACTCCTGGTACCGGCTAGCTGAGATTGAGGAAAGGATTCTCTAGATATTGGCTGAGGGATTGCCCGTGTCAGAGATCCACAGACCAGGAGGATATTAATCAGGCCTCTACTGTCCGAACCCCAAAGCTTTCTAACATCTTGCCTGCATGAAGGAATGTCGCCTCACAAAACCAGCGTGTTATTTTAAATCGAAAAACACATTTTATCCCACAGATTTGTTCTTCACCCAATTACATTTATTCTCATCTTTACATGCCTTTTTTTTAAATTATTTTTCATTCATGTCTGATATTGAAATAGCTTTTATCAGTTTGTATTTATTATCATAACTTATTTTTTTCTGTCTGTCAGTAAATGCAATTTAAAGAAGTTAGTAAAACTCTCCTAAATATTACAGTATAATTATAGTTTATGATTGTTGTTCATGATTTTCCAGATAGTGTCGGTACTTGATCTGTTGCCAATAATTTCCATTTCAGCCCGAGCGGATCAACCCTGACCTCAACCAGAAAGGCTACAGCGTCAAGTCGGACATCTGGAGTCTTGGTATTACGATGGTGAGTCGGGTTGGATGTCAAAATGTGGCTCTTAAAGTCATTTGTGATGACGTTCAAGTGAAATTAATCCACGTCATTGCTTCCCTCCTCACATCACTAACTCTTATTAACTTTGTTTACATGCTCAAAACAAAATATTGTTTTTGTGTCAAAGTGTAGTACAAGGAATAAAAACAGAGAAGTATTTCCCAGCAGTGAAAGTTGAGCTGCTTCCTACTCTGCACCTTTTTTCATAATGCTCCAATAATATAATAATGATATAATAATATAGTCTGCATTCCCAACAAAATGATATGTTGTCACCATGATTATTACCACATTTACTAAACAATGTCAAAGGAGATCCCATTACAGGTAACTCATATTTCCAAACAGCACTAATGCTGAGTCATGGTGACAGGTTTAATACCTGTGCCACATTGATGCCACATCAGTAGTAGTTCATGCTGTCCTCAGTTATTCTGTAATATGACATACTGTAGTAAATATTTCTGAACTGCAGGGTTCATACGCAGTATGGAAAAGTATGGAAGTTGATGTTAGTAATTTCCAGGTCTGGATAAGTATGGGAAAAAGAGAGTATGGAAAAATATTTGTGGTTCCAGACTATTACCCCTATTGTGTTTTCTAAAATATCAAATTCAGAATTTCTAAAAATAAATTGATCATACAAGCAGAGTGTTTTTCTTGGCTTTTCGAGTAGTCAGCGCAGCCAAAATGTTTACTACTGTGTGAGAGAGCACAGGCCAGAGCGAGCTTGATGTCGACATAAGTAAGGCGATAGTAGTAGTAGTAATAATAATATTATGGCGTGCGACGAAAAGTTAATGGACTGTAGTTCTCTTTTCTAGTTACATGGTGAATTGTACATGAACATCCCTTCTGTTATTGTGGGAGTTAAAGGTTACAGTTATTTAAATATAACTGAACAACATTGCAGCTTGAATGAAATGCATTGAACTTGTCTGGGTTTGGTGTTAATTGATTTATATGAGAAAATGTGTAGGAACCCTGAAATTGTCAAAATAGTTTGTGTTGCAGTTGAAAGTCAGACTCACCTAGCTTTATAAAGCATTGCACTGCAGTCACGACCACAATAATCACATGTAATTAAGCTCTAACACGTACGGTCCTTGTTAACTGAGCCTTCCTCTGTCTCCTAGATCGAGCTGGCCATTTTGAAGTTCCCCTACGACTCATGGGGCACCCCGTTCCAGCAGCTCAAACAGGTGGTTGACGAGCCGTCTCCACAGCTGCCCGCCGACCGTTTCTCCCCAGAGTTTGTAGACTTCATCTCCCAGTGGTGAGTCTCGCGCCCTGATGACAAATGTGTAGACGTTGTGGTGGTGCTCCTCTTTCACCTTGCTGTAAAAGTGTCCCGGAGGCCCAGCAGGGGTCAGCGTTGGCTCTGTGTTTGCATCAGTACAGTATCTGTGGAGCTGATATTTATGTCACTTGACTATTTTAAGATTTAGTGTTTTATATGAAGTCATAATAAATTAATATTTTGCTGTTTGTCTCACTTTTGCATTTATCTCTTTGTATTTACAGCTTAAGAAAGAAGCCAAATGAGAGACCAGCTTATACAGAATTAATGGTAAGTAGCTTTAAGATCATTATTCTCTTACCCCAAAACAACAACAACACAAATGGAGGTGCAACGATTAGTCGACTGATCGATTAGTCGATCAACACAGAAATAATCGGCAACTATTTTGATAATAATAGATTAATCGTTAAAGTGCAAAAATGGCAGAAAATGCTGCTTTCAGCCTCTCAAATATAGAGTTTTCCTTCTTGTCTCTGTTTTATATCATATTAAACTGAGGATCTTTGGGTTTTGGACAAAACAAGACATTTAAAATAAAGTAGGGCTGTCAAAAGTTAACGCGATAATAACACATGAATTTTAACGGCACTAATTTATTTAACGCATTAACACAACTTGCAATTTTTAGGTTGCAGCGGGCTCAGTTTTAAAGCCAGGGTGAAGATACTGGCATCATATGAAACTAGAAAACCTAAAGAATCCATTGGACATACATAGCTTGTCGAGAAGGAGGTTAAATAATGCTCAAACTTACACTAATTCTTTGGCGAGGAAAAACTGTCATGGCCATTTTCAAAGGGGTCCCTTGACCTCTGACCTCCAGATATGTGAATGAAAATGGGTTCTATGGGTACCCACGAGTCTCCCCTTTACAGACATGCCCACTTTATGATAATCACATGCCGTTCTGGGCAAGTCATAGTCAAGTCAGCACACTGACACACTGACAGCTGTTGTTGCCTGTTGGGCTGCAGTTTTCCATGATATGATTTGAGCATATTTCTTATGCTAAATGCAGTACCTGTGAGGGTTTCTGGATAATATCTGTCATTGTTTTGTGTTATTAATTGATTTCCAGTAATAAATATATACATACATTTGCATAAAGCAGCATATTTGCCCACTCCCATGTTGATAAGAGTATTAAATACTTGACAAATCTACCTTTTAAGGAACATTTTGAACAGATAAAAAATATGCGATTAATCATGATTAAATATTTTAATCAATTGACGGCCGTACTTCAAAGTCATTTTTCATGCAAAACTGGCAGAAAATTCAGTTTTCTGCATCTCAATTATGGAGATTGCCTGCTTTTCTTTGTTTTATATCATCAAACTGAATATCTTTGGGTTTTGAACGTCACAAGATATTTAACTTTGGACTTTGAGAAACTGGGATGGACATTTTTCACATTTCTGACATTTTGTAGACCAAATGATTAATAAAATTTAATCTAGAAAATATCGGCAGATTAATTAATAATAAAAATAATTGTTAGTTGCAGCCCTAAACACAAATATTATGCTACTTTGCAACTATCAACATCCCTCAGTGTGCTCTGTTTTTTTGTTTTTGTCCACAAGAGGTCAGACTTACCCAGTTAACTCGCTGAGGCAATGATGTGTGTATTTCACAAGTAAATATCATCATTAGATCTTTTTTTTTTCTCATTCAAGAATATATTTCTAAGCTGTCTTTCCCTTCTTTTAATGCAGCAACATCCATTTTTCACCGTGCACGACTCCAAAGACACAGATGTGGCCAGTTTTGTCAAGGTCATCCTGGACGACTGACGGGCTCCCTCCGGGGCCCTGGCCCTTCAGGGCAGGTGGGACCTCTCAGCAAACGAACCAATGGCCTACCTTTTTTTTTTTTTTTTTTTTTTTTTTTTTTTAAACTCACTGGAATGATAGACTCTCGTGCACACACACACACACACACACACACACACACAACATGGGGGGCGACCCAAAGACTGACAGCAGCCCAGCAGCACTGGAGTGGGAGAGTGGTGGTAATATGAACTTGTACGGTCAAAACCCAACTGGAGAGGTTTAATTCGTTCCTCCTAAGCTTCCTGTGTGTGTGTGCGCGTGTGTGTGTGTGCAGTTATTCAACATGACAAATATGAACTGAACCTGTTGTTTTTTTTGTCTTCTATTTTTGCCCCACTGCCCCCATTTTATCTCTCTTCAGAACGGACAGAGCCAGCCATCATTTCTTTGTGACACATATTGTATGAATTTCATCTGCAAAATCCAACAGTTAATGTGTATGTTGTTGTGTATTGAAAGATATATTTGCATATGCATTTGTATGTTTTCTCATTATACAGAGTTTTGATACTGTATATCGTCGACATTGTGTGAATTTTACCGGACTAGGGCCTTATTTGTGAGATCGCATCCCGTGAACAGTTGGACCTGGTTCTGCCCTGAGGTGATTTGGTCAGAGCAGGGGGCTACGGGACGCTCCAGAGCTGAGACAAGAAATGTCAAAGGTCACATTCTGCACGGGAGGAGTTTGCAAGTCATCGCTATATCTCTTGGCGTGACGTGATGCAGCAATGCAAAGCGTCCCATATCATCTAATCCGATAGTGATCGGAGCTGCGGCCCTTCATGCAGTGACCCCTCCGGACTCGTCGTCTTCTTCTTTCTCGGGTATCAATGAGTCGGCTTCAGCGCCGCCGCCGTTGTTACTACCTGGATGTATTCAGGGGTTGCCTAATCAAGCTCACGGCTTTATCTCTTTCTGTGTGCCATGTTTGCAAAAAATCGTTCTCATGAATTACTGCATTAATTGTGTGTTTTCTCTTTTTTTTTTTTTTTTTTTGGACCTGCATTTTGATTTTATTCCCGCAGCATTTAAACTCATCCCTTTTAGCTTACCGTTCTCAAATCCTGGAGTCGACATCGTCTTTTCATTTGAGGCACTTCTGTTTATTTTTCCAGAGACCTTATTATGCATTACACAGACAGTATGTTAGGGAAATAATTTATGTGTTGAAGATGTAAATACTATCTCCTTTTCTTTTTTAATGTAACGCTGTCCTAACCTGGCAGTGCAGATGAGTGGTTGGTAGTTAGTTTTAATGCAGTGTGACACGCATACACAAACACTTGTACTCGCAGGGCCAGCTGACTATCGTACACCTATTTTGGACTGATGTGCTGTCAGGCTCCACCGCTCAGGTTTCTGTGCTCTCCTTTCGTGCGGAGACGGCCCCGTTTTGTTTTCTCCCCAGGTCGTACTCTTCCTCGAGTGCCGGACCGAGAGCCTCTTTTCAGTCCACGGTGGGTGGCCATTATCTCTTCTGTCTGACCATACTATGCAGAGCCCCTTCGCCTTGGACACGCGGCAAGAGGCCCTCGCCGTGTTGCAGTTCCCCCCCCCCACTCCCAAGTGTTCAGAGACTGTGATGGTGATGACGGCGATGATAGCGATGGCGCCTCTGTTCATGGCTAGCACTCATCGCCTCTCTGGTTTACACTGTAGTGCAACCTTTATCAAAAGTCAGTGGAGTATTTATGATTGTGAATAATAAGGGAAAGCTAGCAACACCACAAAGAAGCTGCTATTTTTTTATTTCTTTTTTTCCCTTTTTTTTTTTTTTTAGTCATTAGCCTTCTTTGGATGGCCATTCCCTTTGGTGTGTAAAGGTTTTTACGCTGATCACAACGAGAATGGAACACTTGCTCTACCTCTTACTCCTTCACTCTATTTGCCACCTTTTCATTGGGTGGGACTGACAAACTTGAACTATGGAAAGACAAAAAAATAAAGGCTTTATTGTTCAGTATGTTCCGTTTATAGCTTTCCTTTATAGCTTTCCTGTCATGATTGATGTCGGTTTAGCAATCAAAGAAGCAGTTCCTGTCCACGTGGGTAATGCAGAGATTACAACACTGTCCAAATTTAGTGGAAAAGTGTGGAAAATTTCAGGGGATTTATTAGCAACTGGAATATAATATTCATAACTATGTTTTCATTGGCGTATAATCACCTGAAACTAAGAATTGTTGTGTTTTCGTTAGCTTAGAATGAACCGTTTATATCTACATAGGGAGCGGGTCCTCTTCACAGAGTCCGCCATGTTGCTCCGACATGTTTCTACAGTAGCCCAGAATGGACAAACCAAACACTGGCTCTAGAGAGAGCCTTTCGCGTTTTCACGTTACCTGAAGTTCTCCAACACGCTTGTGAAACTGCAGTAACGTGAGCCACAGAGTGCAAAAGCGTGGTAGCGCCATCCGCCGTCTGACTTCCGTTGCTCCTAAAGTAGTGTTGTTATGGTAAGGATGGGCTCTGATTAAGGGGAACGGCGCATGGTTTTGCACTCAGTGGCTCACGTTACCGCAGAGGAGTGAGCGGAGAGGTACTCAGTTGGTTGCAATCTGCAACCACACAGCTAGATGCCGCCAAATCCTACACACTGTACCTTTTAAATTTGATAGGGACTTTTTGCAGTGTAACGCCAGCCTTATCTTTTTAATGGGTCTCTTTTCCACATGCATCTTGCTGTATAAGGTTGACCCACTTAATTCCCACTTCTAGACCCTCATTCCTTTAATCGAGGGCGAGAGCTGCTGGAGCTGACTGTTTCCAGCTGAAGTCTTTGGGTTTCTCCAACTTTTCACCCCGTGCACCTGCCAACAACACCATGTTTTTCATCCTCTCACGTGTGATACTGTAAGGAAGGTATCGTGTAATGAAAGTGTGATTGAAGCAATTGAGATGGAAACGGTACACCGGGCCTCAGCACACGTGCACGGTAACTTAACCCCTTTTGCTAGGTGGATACAAAGCCTCTGCAGTTATAAGCCTGAACTCGATTTTCAAATCCAATTATTACAATTAGCTTTTTATATCACAGTATGCGTGTTGTCAGCAGTTTTACAGTTTCCATTTGTGTAAACATCCTTATGTAAGTGCACAGAAGTGAACACACACTTCTTGGCAAGTCGTGATTCTTCAGGATGTGTGATGAATAGAAAGAAGAGTCTTATTTTGATGGCTCTTTCTGAGTGCTTTTTTTTTGCCGTGAACGTTAACAACAGAGGTTAACAAAAGCTGACTTTCAGCAGACCACTCTGCTCTGAGTGTGCCCGTCAAAGACCAGATGACTTCATGCCAGGATGAGAAAACTCAATGCCATGTAGACTGCAGGCAGTGGGCCCAGTGTTGAGCAGAAGAGAGGTCCGCCAGCCAAACTAAAGACGACTCTTTTTAGGAAAGAAGGCCTTTGATGATGAGGAATTGCATAATGCCGCTGAAAAGATCGGCGTGTGAGTGGAAAAATGGGCGACATCCAGTTGAATTACTGTCCCGGCTCGATTCAATGTGGACTGTGATGCAGAAGTGAATCGCAACCTCTCTGAACTGCAAATGATCATTTTAGGAACTCAGCAGGGTAGCAGTCAAAGTGAACGGTTGGGTAATTATGGCCTGTTTTGTACATAATAACAAATAAATGTTCTAAATGCAAGACATTAGAAAAACTGTGGAATGTAACTTAAGTACATTTACTCAAGTACTATGCTTTTACTTTACTTGACTATTTCCATTTTAAGCTACTTTTATACTTCCAATCCACACAACCCAGAAGGAAATATTGCACTTTTTACAGCACTACAATTATCTGACGGCTTGCTCTACACATTAAAGAAACAGTGTGTAGCATTTAGGGGGATCTATTAGCATAAATGGAATATAATGTTAATAAGTACGTTTTCTTTGATAAGTAAATAAGTATCGTTGTGTTTTCGTTACCTTACAATGAGCTGTTTATATCTACATACGGGTCCTCTTCAAGGAGCCGGCCGCTATGTTTCTACAGTAGCCCAGAACGGACAAACCAAGCACTCGCTCAAGATATGGCCATTCGCGTTTTTGCATCAGCCACCGTAGTTCTCCTACAGACTTGGCACACGGGAGAAGTTTCAGTTGGTTGCAATCTGCAACCTCACCGCTAGATGGCGCCAGATCCTACACACTGGACCTTTTAAGAGTTTACATACAAAACACCTGATGAGCAAAATATGATTAAACGACCCAACAGTATAAAAAATAGTTACAATTATCTCTGCAGACAATGCTACAACATTAAAATGCTAATAATCCAATAATATATAATAATTAATAATATTTTGTTTACATTCCGAGTACTTAAAGGTGCTGTAGATAACATTCAGCCACTAGATGTTGCGTTTTCCCTCTCTGTCTCATTGCATTTACTTCACAACAAGTCGTTGCCAGGCACTTACCGTCAATCTCAGCCATTTATCCGTTTTTTCCACACACACTGACGACTCAGAGATACCACATGATACAAACGTTGTTTTACTATTGGCTCACATGTTAGAAGTGGGAACCAAATGCCAGATATCTTCACACAGAGATAAACAAAACGTTCATTTTGGACCTGCCAAAATTTTTAAAATGATTAATTCACAATCATAATATTTTTTTTTCCAGGAAAAGACATACTTTTATTTGGCACCTTTTTTAAAAGCTCTGGATGTGTTATTTTTAAAATAATTTTGTCAACATAAAATTTTTTCAATAATATCTTTTAAGAACGCAACATTCAGGACATTTAAGCTATATAATTAGTCTATAAACATCAACATAATTTCAAAAAGTGTGAGACTTAATTTCAATACATTGTATGTACAAATCCAGTGTATTAAAATGCATGTAGTTGCAGAACGTGTGCTACAGAACAATGAAAACTAGTTTTTTCAACACCTTACACCCCTATTCCTGAAAATAGACAGTTTTATGGTAGATATTAGGCTTGCTATACTAATACATTTGTAATTGTATTGATTAATGTTATAGTTACGGTATGTATTCCATCTTTTTTAGTAGTCAAAAGGTGAAATGCCAGTGCAATACCAGCAGGACAGCGGTTTCTAATCTGTTTCCAGCCTTAAACAGGTGCATAAGAGACAGAGAGATGATACTGTGGCGAGTTATCACAGCTCCCAGGATGTATGTAGCTAGTGACGCAAGCCAGGGCTCTCTTTATTCTGATCTAACAAACAAGTACAAGTGATTAAATTCATGCCTATTTTTTGCTCAGTGAAGTTTGGGAACTCTGTTTGCTGTCGCCCCGAGGGACCTACAGATGGACAGAGGAGTGCCAGACAAGACATGGTAAGTATGTGCGCTCCATTTTGGACTTATTTCCTTAATCTCACGCCAGATCTCACGATCTCCTGACCTGCTTATATTGCATCCTGGTGGAAATCCAGTGGCGGCGTTTGCATACCGCCTAACAAACTCATTAGTGTGCCACACAATGCTCCATAGAATCATCCCGCCGATGACTGCCAATTATAATAATCATGCATTGTGATTTTTTAAATGGACAAAATGTGGGGAACTCATGAACCCTCCATGAATCTGTATTCCCTGCCCCTCCCTCTCTCTCTCTGTTCCTTGCCAAGGAAAATGTGGCCCTCACCCTGCCCTTAGATGGCAGACGTACAAGCAGCAGATGACGTTGTATAAGTTTCTCTATGACACTGGGTGGTCTGTGATGGAAAGTTAGAAAGGGGTCCCTTTTTTTGAGGAGGGTAAAAAAGCCTTTATGGAACCAGATCTTCTGAGGCCCTGAGCTGACACTGCACAACCTTACGCAACATGCTCTACTATAGATGGGCTCCTGTTGCACCGTGAGTCTGGGTCAGGGAGGGGTTGTGAGTGTTGACATGGAACCGGACAGACATGACAGGTTGAGTAGCCTCGAGTTTTATTACAGTCGGAATTAGCGTGTGTCCGATCTCAACACATCCACTCAAACATGCACATATTGTATAACGTACACAAGAGAAGATGTTATGTCAGAACCCTTTTCAGAGTCATCCTTTCATTCCTGCAAATGGGGGTGAGGATGAAATATGTCACGCGATAAGATGAGGCCAATTTTGTTAAATAAAAATGTATATAGTACAGCACCCCTTGACTCGACAATGGTAACCCAAAGTTTTGATTATGTTTTTGTTAATGGAGAGAGCATCATGGTCAGTTGTGTGTGTGTGAGCAGTTATTCAACATGACAAATATGAACTGAACCTGTTGTTTTTTTTGTCTTCTATTTTTTGCCCCACTGCCCCCATTTTATCTCTCTTCAGAACGGACAGAGCCAGCCATCATTTCTTTGTGACACATATTGTATGAATTTCATCTGCAAAATCCAACAGTTAATGTGTATGTTGTTGTGTATTGAAAGCTATATTTGCATATGCGTTTGTATGTTTTCTCATTATACAGAGTTTTGATACTGTATATCGTCGACATTGTGTGAATTTTACCGGACTAGGGCCTTATTTGTGGGATCGCATCCTGTGAACAGTTGGACCTGGTTGTGCCCTGAGGTGATTTGGTCAGAGCAGGGGGCTACGGGACGCTCCAGAGCTGAGACAAGAAATGTCAAAGGTCACATTCTGCACGGGAGGAGTTTGCAAGTCATCGCTATATCTCTTGGCGTGACGTGATGCAGCAATGCAAAACGTCCCATATCATCTAATCCGATAGTGATCGGAGCTGCGGCCCTTCATGCAGTGACCCCTCCGGACTCGTCTTCTTCTTTCTCAGGTATTGACCTCTGACCTCCAGATATGTGAATGAAAATGGGTTCTATGGGTACCCACGAGTCTCCTCTTTACAGACATGCCCACTTTATGATAATCACAGGCAGTTTGGGGTTAAGTCATAGTCAAGTCAGCACACTGACACACTGACAGCTGTTGTTGCCTGTTGGGCTTGAGTTTGCCATGTTATGATTTTAGCATATTGTTTATGCTAAATGCAGTACCTGTGAGGGTTTCTGGACAATATTTGTCATTGTTTTGTGTTGTTAATTGATTTCCAATAATAAATATATACATACATTTGCATAAAGCATCATATTTGCCCACTCCCATGTTGATAAGAGTATAAAATACTTGACAAATCTCCCTTTAAGGTACATTTTGAACAGAAAAAAATGAAATTAATAAGCGATTAATCATGATTAAATATTTTAATCGATGGACAGCCCTACTTTTGATACTTTAAGTATATTTGATGCTAAAACTTACGTACTTTAACTTAAATAAGACTCTGAGTACTTTTTCCACCTTTGGTTTGTTTCTATTGCAAGAACTTTAGAAGTTACACACTATCTTCTTCTTTGATTATGGTAATATTGGATGACATTTTACATATGGAAAATGTGGCTGAAATTGATATAGAGTTAAGTGATATAAATGAGAACATAGATGTTTATCAGCCTCCTCAGTAGGTGATTAATTGAAGGGTTAAAAAAAAAAAAAAAGTGCTGCAGCCGGTTAATATGAACATGTTTGAATATATACAAGTTTCAATGATGCTATAACGCTAAAGCTAGTGTAATTTACAGTAAAGCGTATTTCTGCAATGTTGCATGTAAACTTCCATCCTTCTATTGAAAGCCTTCAGGGCAGTGCTGTGCTCTCTGTACTCAAAGGAGCGGGTGACAAAGCAGACGCTGGTACATGAATGAATCTGTCGCAGAAAAGAAAATGTCTCAGAGGGACTCCTTCAGGAAGAGGCAATTATATAATTACATTTTGGTGACATCTTTGGGAATAAAAAGTGGCTAGGGAATGTCTACTGCTGTATTTTTCTTCATGCCTCGCAGACTTAAGTTAACCCAGTTGGCAACGAGGATTACAGTTACAGCTCTTACATGGCATCAGATACGAAGGTCACGGCACTGAGTATCAAATATGAGGCCAAAGCTGGATTAAGCATTGAATAGTAGCAGTAAAGGGCATCTTGAATCACGACTACTAGCACCTGCTTTAGAGAGATTCCTTAACCTTGGTAGCTTGAGAAGACCGTGTGCTTCAAATTGATATCCTCAAACTCTAACCACCTTCTGTAAACAGAGTTCAAAGTCTAGTATTACGGCCTCACAATCCAATACAGCAGCTTAACCTCACTGGTTTGTGCTGAAACAATCCCTCTGTAGACGGTAGACCTTCCCTCTTGCGTTGAAGGTGATACTTGAACAGATTTGATAGTTGAGCCCGGATTAAAACCATGTCGTAATTTTAACCCCCGGATCACTGCCGGTAAAGCATCCATCACAAATCACAAAGAGAGGAGACCTGTCTGCGCCTGTGCTGTTTCATATATGTGCAGACTGATGAAGCGTGTGTGTGTATGAATAAGCAGACGTCACCATATTAAAGCAAATATTTGCGATCAGCGCTCTTCATAAAAGGCAGTCAACAGCATTTTTTTTATCAAACCGGCAAACGTGAGAGATGTTCTGTTTACTCTTCCCTGACACAGATGCAACCCTGTTGAATGGGCTACAATCATTATCAGCACTATTTATTGTGCCAGTTTATGGTTTCAGTAAATTAACCGACTCCCAAGATCCAAAACAGGTGCACTGCTTAACATTTAAAACCCTCCTTGACTGTCAAGTGATCAAGTGGTGACTCCTCATGGGAAATAAACACACTTAAGCAACCATATACAGTATGAAACATTAATAGAGACCATAAGTATGTATATGAGTAATAGCCAGTACGATTGCTACTGTGACAGTTTGAACATTCAGACAATACTGCAGGCTGAACAAGGACGATACGTGTTGTTTACTGCATGATTCGGCCTATTTTAAAACCCTGGAAAGCCAAAGAAGGTGAAATGTAATATCATTGCCAGAGAAGAAGTGCAGCGGCCGATGTCAACAAGTGGAACAGCTGCAGCGAGGCAAGGCACTCTCTCCTGTCAAACCACAGCTGACGGCATGGCAGAGCCCTCGCCTCGCCATCCAAATGTGGTCGGCGATGAGTATTTACTCAGAGAGGAATCTGGAATTTGATTCACGTCTATTTCATGCCCCGTGGTTTAGTTTTCAGTCAGATCAAAAGAAGGAGATAAGGATTTTTTTTTTTCGTTGTTGTCCTCACATCTCCCATTTGCCTGATTACATAAATGTGCTTCCGTGTTTGCATTGATGACCTCCAGCATTACTGACAAGCATCTATTGATCTACCAGTTTTGTTGTGGTTGGCAGCAGCGCAAATGAGCAGAGAGACCGCTCACACCACTCAGACTATAGGCTAACTGCTGGAATATTGTCGAACAACATAAAATGAATACGCAAGAGTTTTTGGAGCCTGCGGCAAGACAACTATTTTTTACTTTTTTACCATGCTAGCGGTGTGGCTCTTGGGACAGGAATGTCTGTCGGTCGGTCTACCACTTTAGCTCAGACTGAAATATCTCGAACTATTGAATGGGATGCCATGAAACGTGGTACAGACATGTCGGCCTCATGATGAAGTTCAGTGACTTTGTGGTCCAATGACTAGGTCTAGTGCCATCTCAGGCCAAATTTTCAATCTGCCTGATACTTTGGTTTAAGCCCAAATACTTTGCATTTTAACAAACATAACTAAGATGGTAACCATGGTAAACAATATTAACCTGACCCACCAGATGGTGTGTTACATAGATGTCGCATTGCCTCCTGAATCGTACGTCAACATGGGCGCCATATTTGACCTGGCAAGACCGGCATATAACCCTATACAAGTGAACGGGGAACTGCCGTCTTTTTTCAAAATATTTCAGAATATATTTTTTTTCAGACATTTTTTTCCAGACTTTTTCCAGACTTTTTTCAAACTTTTTTTTTCAGGCATTTTTCAGAGACTTTTTTTCCAGCATTTTTCAAACTTTTTTTTCAGACTTTTTCAGATTTTTTTTTTTTTACGGTCATTTTTTCAGACTTTTGTTTTCCAACATTTTTCAAACTTTTTTCTTTCAGACTTTTTTTCCAGCATTTTTCAAACTTTTTTTTCAGACTTTTTCAGATTTTTTTTTTTACGGTCATTTTTCCAACTTTTTTTTTCCGACTTTTTTCAGACTTTTGTTTTTCCAAATTTTTCAGACTTTTTTTTCAGTCTTTTTTTCTAACATTTTTCAGACTTTTTTTCCAGACTTTTTTCAGAATATTTCAGAATATATTTTTT